>JAZHYW010001043.1:0-84942 GCA_037355805.1 Ixodes ricinus | reverse complement strand
TTATACAAGGGGTGGCAATAGAACAAAAACAAATAGAACAGTAAACACAATTATAACACTGTAAGCTAGCTAGGTAGGTTAGATAAAGAAGGGTAATGGCTTCAACAAATTTAGTAGTATCATTAATAGAAACGATGTTATGAGGTAGTGAATTCCAATCCTCGATGGCCAATGGTAGTGTGGAAGTCTGGTGAGAAACAGTTGATGATCGAATTGGACGTAATTTACATAGGTGATCTAGACGCGGGAAAATACGATGGGGAGGTGATAGCAGTGATTCTTTGAGGTGGCTATTGTGATAAAAAATTCGATGGAGGAGAGAAAGGCGTGATACTCGGCGGCGAAGGGAAAGTGAATGAAGGTTAGCTGATTGGCGTAATCCTGATATGCTGGTATATGGTGAGTAGTCGTTATAAATAAAACGAAGGGCTCTGTTTTGTACGGATTCTAGATTATTTGCAAGGTAGGACTGCCATGGGGACCATATAGATGAGGCGTATTCTAACTTCGATCTTATAAGGGTAGTATACGCTAGTCGTTTTACGGAGGGTGTAGCAAGTTTGAGGTTACGGCGCAAATATCCGAGAGAACGGTTAGTATCAGAAATAACAGAAGTTATGTGAGTAGTCCATGATAGGTCAGAGGTGAGATGAACACCCAGGTATTTATAAGATGAGCATGCTATTACTTGAGTGTTAGTGAGGTAATACGAAAATGGTGTGGCACGCGAACTGCGGGAAAATGATAGGGATCTACATTTATTGAAGTTTAACGTCATCTGCCATTTTTCACACCAATGGATTACAGATTCAAGGTCTTCCTGGAGAGCATGATGATCATGGTATGAAAGAATGGGTCGGTAAATGACACAATCGTCGGCGAACAGGCGCACAGAAGAAGCTATATTAAGGTGGAGATCATTAATATAGATTAGGAACAGAAGGGGGCCAAGTACGGTTCCCTGGGGGACACCTGACGTTACGGTAGAGATGGGAGATTTTACGTTGTTAACGGAGGAATATTGCTTACGGTTAATTAGGAATTCAGAAATCCACTTAACAACAGAGGGATGAATATTAATATCGTTAAGCTTTGTTAAAAGACGTTGGTGGGGTACTTTGTCGAATGCTTTGGAAAAGTCAATGAAAATGGCGTCAGTCTGAATATTCGAATCGAAGCTTGAATAAATATCAGTAAGGAAGGCGGTTAGCTGGGTTTCACAAGAGTAAGATTTACGAAATCCGTGTTGATGTTTAAAAAGAAGGTTATGAGAGTCAAGAAAGTTTATTATATTTGAGTAAAGTATATGCTCCATGAGCTTAGATGGAACACTGGTGAGAGAGATGGGACGGTAATTACTTATTAGTTGGCGATCACCAGTTTTGTGAACAGGTATTACGTTAGCTATTTTCCAGTCACGTGGAACTATGGAAAGCGTGAGCGATTGTGAGAATATGTCACAGAGGAAAACAGAGGAAATGTGTTTAGTGTTTATTAATACCTTCGAATTAATTTGGTCGTCTCCAGAGCTCGAGGAGACCTTTAGGTTTTCTATTGCTTTCAATACGCCTGCGTGGTCAATTATGATAGGATTCATCTGAGGGTGAGATAATGGGCATGAGTCGGGAACGTTTAGCAAGTCTTCGTTAGTAAAGATTGATGTGAAGAAATTGTTAAGGTAAAGAGCGCTATCTTCGTCTGAAAGTGGGATGCCGTTGTCGTTTATGAACTGCAAAGGAAGAGACAGAGCTGGGTTGACCACTTTCCAGAACTTTTGGGTTTATTTGTTAAAATGTTGGGGAGGTCGTGAGTATAAAACTTGGTTTTAGCATCAGTAATGGCGGTTTTGTATGTTCTAGCACACGCATGATATGCATCCCACGAGGCTGAATTGTTGACAGATTTCGCTCGTTTATAAAGTCGCTTTTTCTTGTTAGCATGACTATGCACCGTTTTGTTATACCATGGATGACAGTTATCAGATATGATGCGGGTCAGTGGGATGAAGCGCTCAACTAGGTGGGTTAGCTTATTTTTATAGAGCGTCCAATTTTCCTCGACGGTTCTTTCCTCGAGATTAACAGAGAATGATTGGTAAAAGTCTTCGAGGCATGAGTTGATAGACACATAGTCGGCCCTCGCGTAGTCGCGAATGTATTTGCAATAATGTGATTTCCGAGGAACAGAGAGAGAGAGAGTGTTATGTCGATGACAAGATGATCGCTAATTCCTGTTAAGTAGGTAACGTTGCTAAAGAGAGAAGGTTCCTGACTCAAGCACAAGTCGAGTATATTGCTGCAGCAGTCGGTAATTCTAGTAGGCTGGGTGATAATATTTGTTAGGTTATAATCTAGGCAAAGATCTATAAATTCTTGAGAGGAAGAGCAAGTGGATGTGAAGGTAGACCAATTAATATTCGGGTAATTAAAATCCCCAAGAAGTACAACAGAAGCGTTAGGATATTGAGTAGAGAGTTCAGAAAGACACTTATTAAGCTCAAAGGTGAATTCCTTATTACTATCAGGTGGCCTATAACATACGCCCAGTACAACAGAGGGTGCCGTAGGGAGGTAAACCCATACGACTTCTAGTGCGGTAGAAAGTGGAATGAGCCGAGACGTGATTTGATTATTAATAGCCAAAAGTACGCCTCCCCCTTTTTAGTAATTCTGTCGCACCTGTACACACGAAAGTTTGGGTAAGAAGGAAACAATTCAGCATCTGATATGTCGGAATTCAGCCACGTCTCAGTAAGAACAATAAAGTCGGCGTTGCATGTTTGAATCAAGGAATTCACATCATCTCTCTTTGGGATTAGGCTTCTAATGTTAGTAAACAAAATAGAATGAATAGAAGATATCTTATTGATAACATGGAGTTTAGCAGCTTGATTGTGAGTGGTCAAACGGGAAGAACGCCGGCATTGCTACGTACATTTTTCAGCAACCGAGCCGATAGCGTCATCGAACACAAAACACTTGCCATCAATAAACAGTTTATCATGACGCAGCCGAAGGCGTTCCCTTAGGCCTGGCAAAATCAAGAAGACGACGTCGTGCGAGCCTTACAGAAAGTGGAAAATCTTCGCTAATTGCAACGCGTGAGCCCTTAAGCTTGTGCGCAGAACCAAGAATGCCCTCTTTTTCTTTGAACGATGAAAACTTGACAATGATGGGACGAATTTTCTGCTGATGGAATGCTCCTAAACGGTGAGCTCTTTCAATTCCGGAAGATAAAACTTCGATACCAAGTTTCTCGGAACACAGGCTTGTAATCAAGCCCTCGGATTGAGCCCAAGTTTCTTTGTCAGTGTCAGCCATTCCGAAAAATAATAGATTAGAACGGCGGGATCTGCCCTCCGCGTCGTCGCAGCGCGCTTTTAATTTAGACAGCTCGTTTAAAGCCTCGGTAAGGTGAGGTGCAGTAGGTGTAACGCAATCACCTGTTTCTTTCCGCGAGTTCAGTTCACTCGAGAGCTGGCTTACGCGTTCCTCAAGGGCCGAAACGGTCGCTTCGTACTGCTTTTGCTGCTCTGTAAGCTGAGTGACTTCCTGCTGGAGCGTAGAATGACTCTCCTGAAGCTTTGTAACAGTGTCTTTAAGATTATTGAATTCTTCTATTTGGGCTAGAGACATAGGGCCTGGGTTCCTTTCCACATCGCCGGAAAGCAGTAGTAAGACTCTAAGAAACTCGATACAAGCTTTGCAATATAATACAATAATGACTGCGTCGCAAAAAGGGTTAGTAGGCGCTTCATGTCGATGGGGCACGACATTTCAAAGGGTAGGGTGTTATTTGGTTGTTTCCAATTTGCATTTTGCATGTAACTAACCTGCGTCATGAAGACTGTTAACGCCGGCATGGCTTTGTCGTGCCCCAGCGATTGCAGCGGTGGAAGATGCTTTTGAAGGCAGCCGACGGACGGAAACGGAAGCGTCCCACGGTGCGCCATCGTGCGGTTGTTGTCGATGAGGGACCACGTTGGCCACGTCAGGAGTGAGGCAGCAGGAGCTTCCTCTTGCGCTGCTGAGTCGGTGTTGAACGAGCGCTCCCGCGACCATGACGAAGGGCAGGCTCCATCGCCGTCCGAGGTACTTGGTGAAGCCGTGAACAGGAGCAACAGCATCTGCGTCATGAAGACTGTTAACGCCGGCATGGCTTTGTCGTGCCCCTGGTGATTACGAGCGAATATCGTACCGTTTCGGACCCAGACAAATTTCCGATTGCATTCCTTCTTCTTTGCGACGGTCAATCCCCGCAGTTCCTTTAGCGCGGGGGACAGGTGTTCGTTCACACAGACAGAGCTATAGTACCTTGCAGCTGAAGAAGGTAGGGCGAGGGTAAGACGGGTCGGGGAGGAGGAAGCAGACGGAACGCTGGAGAAGAGAGAGGGAAACCTTCTCTCTTAACGTTCCGTCTGCTTTTTTTGCCCGGCCCGTCTTACCCTCGCCCTACCTTCTTGAGCTGCAACGGACTATACCCGAACTAACGCCAAGGTCCTCGCAAGTGACGCGTCGTTTTTGGCATGCCCACGAAGCGCGCGAATTGAACTACAATATTCCTGGCCGTGCTGTTCGGAAGAGGCACGCGGTGACACACCTCGATATCAGTTTCAATTATGGGCGCGCCAATCACGACTCCCAGTTTTTCCACGATGTCAAGCGATTTTTAATTTTGACTGGTGTGGGATTCCTTTATCTTCAACATTTCGATTTTGGCTGTATTGGTCGCAGTTTACAAGGCACCTTTCGCTTTCTCTGGTCTGCTGATACACTTGCTTGCATTCCGATTTAAGTTCATTGTTTTCCGCACTGAGCTCCGCATTTTCCTTAATTGTTGCATTTAGCTTATCCTTCATTTCTTCGAACGTTATATTAATAAATTCCATACTTGCTTTCACTTTTTTTATATCTCTTTCAATCGTGCTTTTTAATTTTCGTGTTCTTG
Source organism: Ixodes ricinus (assembly GCA_037355805.1). Lineage (NCBI taxonomy): Eukaryota > Metazoa > Arthropoda > Arachnida > Ixodida > Ixodidae > Ixodes > Ixodes ricinus. Next base: position 79,995 of record JAZHYW010001043.1, on the reverse strand, counting down.
TTTTAGTTCGGGCTTAAGGTCTTCAAATAGTTTCGCCATTTCCACGGCCATTTCTTGTTTATCACAAGTGGTTGTTTGTTTCTAACGTCCCAAACAATATGTAATGCACTTTGAAACAGAGAACACAAATACACCACTTTGCAGGTAGGAAACACAAACATGCTGTGTTCGGGAACAGTAAAAAAATAAAAAAAATAAAACGTATCTTACCAAGCAAAGCGGATAAGACAGAAATTAGATGCTAGTTGGTCGAAGAACTGCTCCCGAACTGCGACGGGCCCTGGCTCCGCTGTGATCTTTTACAATCTCCGATGACGGTAGGCGCCGTCTGTTGGCGTCCCTTGGGTTGACCGCGTGACAATGACAACTGGTTTGCCTAGGATGATGAACAGCCACAAATGCCGATAACCGTCGCTGCAAAGCGTGTAAAACAGAAATTAGGTGTTTGTTGGTCAAACAACTGCTTCCGAACTGCCTCCTTCAGATGCGCATCTCTCACACTCTCATTCTGGTGCTCGTCTCGACACTTGCCTAACGAGAAAGAGAAGCTCTGGCGCCGACTTCTTCGGTTCAACGACGAACTTCGGTGCAAGGCTGAGAACTTGTCGCACTTCGGGTGTCTGCATGTTTCCTATTGCGTGTACGGGGCTGCGGTATGCAGACGTCTTCTTGGGTGTGAGTGCGCGAAGGGGGTTCAAGGTGAGTCGTCACAGAAACTCTGTTGTTTTTTCTGTCGTAGTCGATAATATATGTTATTTCTTTTTACCGGTGGAGGGACTCACGTTTTCACACAATTGAACGTGTAGGCAACCACGGTAATGCTGAGTTATTTCCATACCCTTCGGATTGTAAGATCTTGCCTATCCTTTTCCCGCGACCTACCGATGGAGCGACGCAACCGAAAACAGCCTTGACTTTGGGGGCAACAATTTTACTCAGATACAGTAACTGTAGGTTTCCGCTTGACAAATAGAGATGGCAATGAAGGTTATGCGGGAGGACGGGTTTAAGGGTCAATGGGCGTTCACCCTTCACCGAGGTAAGCCGGCGTTCACCATTTATTTGTATAAAACTATAAAATGAAAATACGTGTTTTTTTTCTTCAAATTTTATAAACAGAATGAGAAAAATTCTTGAGTGCTTTTTATTTCGAAGACGCCGAAAACGTACTTCATGAATGACTCTACAGTCCAATATTGCCTCTCGATAACGTATATATCCTCACGTAGTTTTTTCTTAAGCCTGCTATGGATATTTGTTTTATATACTTTTATGTTTCGACCGTTTTTATGATCCGTTTGAGTTGCACCGCCTGAGACGAAAGCCCAATTACGGTTAATGTTTTACCCTTTTTTACATTTTGCAATTTGTTTTGTTTTAAAGTTTCTCAATGTAATCTATGAGTTGGATAGGATGTTTCAATCATTTCTGGTGTATTTTAGGACTGCCTCCGGGTGTATAATAAGTACGATAGTTATGTATTATTTTCACTTCGACTGTAGAACAAAACGTTATTTCAGAAATTTATGGGCGTGATATGAATTCAAACGTCGTGATTACTTTGTAATAATTAGGCCTTTTTGCGGGCTTAATTTAGTACTTTTGTCGTACTGCTCTTATCTCACGTGTTACCGTTACACCTGCCTGGAAGTTCATATGCATGTTGTACTGCTTTGCACAGTATAGGAGGTAGAGCCCTGTCAGGCAGCAATTCCTTTTGCCCCTGCCCACCTACCGGAGTAATGTTAACAAACCAAATAAAGCAATGAGAAAAGCTGTGGCAGCATCTGCATCCAATTCAAAGACTTTGAAGTCGGCCTTCGATTTTTCGTGACTAGAGGATATTACCGGTTTATGACAAAGTTGTCATTCTAAAGAGAGCTTAAAATACATGAAACGCGGCTACTGTAAGTGAACAAGAACTCTGTTCAAAATTGCAAAACGGCGCAAGATGCACACAGCTGTGTCAATCTGTCGGTGACGAACACCTCACTCCACCTTAGAGTAGCGTACCTATAATTTGCTCAGTCAAAGTACAAGCAGCCGACGCTACACCAGCCACGCACACTGAGTACGCCACGACTGTATTATGCTCGGCGTATCAATTCGACCAACATCATCCACATTAATCGAATGTGGTCCCTAACAATATCGTTCCCGGCAGCCTATCACGTCGTCAGGGTCCGATTTTGGTCAAGGTGAAGCGAGAATGTTCTTGGCTGCCGATTGGACGCAGCGGCACAACTTGCTCGTAATCAGTCAAAAAACATTTTGACCCGTCCGCAACTTCACATATGTTGCAATAATTCAGTGAGATCGTCTCACATATATACAAATAGCGAGAGGGGTCTACGGTATCTGGCGTGCCAGTCCTTAATACCTACTCCTTGATCCACTAGACAATGTTTGCTTGTGTAGGTCTGCAGAACAGCTTCAGATTTGTAAACAAAGTGCCGGTTATCAGCTGCTTCGACCGCGAAATAGCAAATGATAACTCCAGCCTGCTTCCGCTCTTACTTGGCTGCATCGCTCGGTTCGTAGCTGATTACTTATTTCCCGGTGTGTTAGCAGGCGACGTACGGTGTTTTCTTGTTTTCCCTTTGTCTGCAAAGGACGCTTCGTAGCAGACGAACCGCGTTCTTCACTCGCGTAAAGATGAACCGTCGAACGATACCTTCGCTGGCTCCGCGAGAAGCAAGATATAACACGGAAATAAAACTATATATTAAAAGTATAGCGCTAGTTGCCAGTGTTCTGGCAAAATGGAACATTCAGAGCGAAGAATGGGCCCATATCACAGTCCGTCTTTTGCGCGGGGATATTCGGCAGGCTTTCGGTGTGCGACGGTGAATGACGTGCAAGTTGAATTTGCACTAGGCGAAACTACCTGAGGTGAAAGGCAGGGCCGGACGTTGGCTCTCGGGCAGTATTGCCTGCATCGATATCCTGACATGCGCATGCATACATTTGCATGCGTTATCTTAGAAGGAAAATATTCAGTTCTGCGGTCGGTACCTTAAGTTGTCCACCACACTACTTTTATAATCATGGTCTCTTTAGATAAGAGATCGCCAAACACCGGCTCCCCGGTTAAATTCGTCCCGCAGAGAAATTCAGACCGGAAGTTCTCTGCTGTTGTTTGTGATCCTTCTAATGAAGCTCGAGCAGGGGCCCGTTTCCAAGAAGGCCGCTGCTACCGGTGCAAAAATACGTGCGCGCAAGAAAACGGAGCCGCGACGCGCACGAACTGCGTTAACAAAGATACTAGCAAAGGAAGAAAAAAAGATTTGAAGGTGTTTTTTTTATTATATTGCTTATCGGACATTGTCATCACCGAAGTCAATATTCTTAGTCCCATTTTTTTAGACCACCTGAGACTGGGTGGAAGAAACACGACGAAGTCTCTTTTGAGACGTCGTCGTGTTTCTTCCACCCAGTCTCAGGTGGTCTAAAACAAAACTTACACCAGCTCGCCTGAGCTCTAACTGTTTTTTCATTCTTCGTCCCTTGTTTCATACCTGGATAACTAGGCATGTTAAAAGTTTATTTTATTATCTTCAGTATTCTTCCCCGTTGCATTCATGCAAAAGTTCCTATGCACTTTAATTTTTCCCCGGTGATATTTCTGGGTCCCAATCATTGTGTAAAGTCATAATTAGATGAATATAAGAATTGATTTTCGAATTAATGTTCATCCATCTTAATTTTTTTATTAACGTTTCTTTTTGAATTCATACGTTTGTAGCGTTGTTTATTTAGTTGTTCCTCGTTTATATTTGCTTTTTTTCTGGCCCTCGAGACAGCGACAAATACCCATCCAACCCTTAAGCCAAAACGTTTTTGTACCCCTAGTCGAGATGACATTAAAAGGAAGCTACTGTTAATAAAAGTTATAAGTTCAGAAATGTAGCTTACTGACATTTTATAAAATACTTAGCTACTATTATGTGAGTTAAGCTTTCTCATGAAAATATCTCGAATCTTCAATTTGTTTATTCAGGCCATAGCTCAAAAATGCCCGGAAAGTTTATCAAAAGCGCAGATGCGCTGAGGGCATGTTTTACCAAAGCCACGTCGAGCATAAAACGGTGGAACAAAAGGAAAAAAAAAAGTTGCTGGAAACGCTTTAATATTGATTTATTGCAACAAATGGTTCTGGGTGTGGTAGTTCTCGGTATCCGGGTTATAGCCAGGTATACAGTAACGTGGAAGTACAGGGGGTTTCCGGCCAGGGACTCAAACCGTAACCGTAACCGAAACCGAAAACCGTTTAGGAACGAAATTTCTTCAGTAACCGTAACCGGAACGAAACCGTTATTTAAAATTTATAAAAACCGTAACCGTAACCGTAACCGAAAATTATGCACCGGTAACCGGTTTTAACCGATATTAACCGAAATATAAAAATATTAGTTTTCTCAAGTATGAACTGAAGGAGAGATCTTTAAATGCTGTAGCCATGTTGACAGAGATACTCTCGGCGAGTGGTGCATCTGGTAATATATTTCCGTTCAATCTAACTTCAGGATTAAGAATACTTATACTTCGTTTCAGGTTCAGTCCAGACGCAGCCGATGCTACAAGTGCGAGCTCCGCGGGCTTTCGGCGTCCCTGCCAAGCACGCGCGCTCGTGCAGTGCATGCACCGTTCTGGGCCACATGCTCGCGCTCGTATCATTGGCTGCGTCTGGACCGAAGCTGGAATGATGTATAGTTAGACTCAGTGGTCGAGCTTATAATAAAAAAGGTCTCTGTTTCTAAATCTGCCACACTCATACATCTCTACATGTATTCACTACGTGTTGCCTTCAGGGTATTAACTAATAAGTTAGAATTCTCAGATGTCCATCAAACCCAGTTCTATCAAAACCACCGATGTTCCTGACATGCAGTAGCCAGTTTCGAATAAGCGAGGTAAATTAACCATCATGCAGAGCGGGCGCAAAAAAAAAGAAACCTGGTGTTCATTTAGTCTGAAACGTGTCGCGAGCGACGATATTGAAACAACACAGAAAGAAAAAAAATATATCAGAGGTTCGACATTGGCACTTTGTATGATATATGTATATATATATATATATATATATATATATATATATATATATATATATATATATATATATAACTGGGAGCGACGGAAGGAACGAGGAAACATCCGAAGGGTTTCAAGTTTTTTCTTTTTCTGCCGAGACTCTCTTCCGAACCCAGTGGCAGCCACCGGCACTGCCACGCATCTCAGCATGACAAGAGAACAAGCCAAGGAGAAGGATGCCTCGTCGTCGAACGCGCCAACGCACTTGGCCGCCGATGACGGAGCCGCCCTCGTCCAACAGACAGGGGATGCCACTTTTGCCTCCTTCGCCTCAACCTTGGGAGCTGCCCCGCTTTCATCGTTGATGCCAAGGTCGGACTCGCCCCACACGGCCAGCAGTTTCAACAGTCCCTGTCGCAAAACTCTTAGCGCGAGCTATTCGAACGTCAGCACGGTGAGCTCAAACATCTACAGACACGCCAAGAGATTGCTTCTAGCATCGCCGGGGCCCTTTCCATGTTTCCGCCGGAGGCATGGCTTCTAGGGTAATCATTTCTACGAGAGTCACCAACGCGATCCGACTACCTGCACTGGAGCCCCACTGCCCATTCCAGAAGCGAGGGTCTTCGAATCGACCGGTGGCGACACCTCACGTCGAATGATTACAGCGCATCCACGTGACCTGCCGGGGGTGGGGATTAGTGGAGCTCATCGGTGACTACGTGGTCTGGACGGTGGCAGCAAAACGGAGAGGGGGAGGGGAGCAAAGTTTGAAGGTCATCTTACCCTTTCTTCCCTCTTCCTCCTTCTCCCCCATCTCCCGTCCTTCAGGCACACGATACGATTCTCTAGGCTAGGAGTTTACATGGAGGTCTCTATTCGGCTTGAAAATCTCAAACCAACCTCTTCCAACGGGTTGGATCGGACTCGATTCGATGCGCTTGGCTAGCGAATCGAGGCGTTTACGTGAGACGATTCGATACGCTAACCCGATTCGACGCGCTACCGTCGTATCCATGTAAACGCAGCCCATGAGGCCTACGACATTCTGCGCGACCTCGCCCAGAACACCAGAAGTTTGTCCACGAGAGATGTCCACGAGATCCGTCATCTCAACCCGTATCGGTTCTACTGGATACCATGCTCACCGAACACCAGCACCTCATTTTCGATAGACTGGAACTTTCCCACGTCGTCGCCAGAGGGAACTAGAGGACGTCTATAGTGTCCCAGACGTACAGGCTCGAGTCCGAGATTTTCAGAGAGTTCCCCGACCAACTACCCAACCAGCCTCGACGCGGACGCCACACGTCTCGTGGTCCCGCGAACACCAGCTACCGCCCAGGCACCAAGTTCAAGATCCCGCCCCTAACTGTGAGTCCGCCAGCTACCCTGGGTCTTCAAAACCACCAGTGCCGTAATCGACGGCGCGGTCGTCTGCTCCTGGACGTTTTCCCGGTCGAGGATGTTCTCGCCCATGCATTTTGCGAAGCTGGCTCTCTGCTTTTTCTTGCCCGTGCTTAATTATGGACTGAAGAAAACGACCCATTGGATCCGGACTCGACGGCCACCGCCGCATGAGCGAATCCTGGCGTGGCTCAGCAGGACCGACAGTGTCATCGCGTCCCACGCCGATGACGACTCCTTCGGCACGTACGATGGCGAGGAGGAAAACCACACCAACACAAAGGAACACACTACAAACAAACAAAGCGACGTCGAAGACTCCGATTCGCATCTGCGTAGCACTGCCTACAAGTCGAAAGTGAAAGGACCTCCGCCGCCAGTCCACCCAACCCAGTAGGCACCTCAAGTCGACTGGCCAATGTTTATTGAGGCATAGTTTTCACGGGCCGCCTGACTTCGGCGCACTTTACATTTGCTGCATGAAGGCTTCTTGGTTTACGGCCCGCCCACCTCTCCCTGACCAGGTCCCCACGATCGATGCCGCCAGAACCAACATGTTGGCGGCATCATCGAACGCACGTGGTCTGTACTTCAACCCCGTCTTCCTCGTATCCAAGTCAGCCACCCAGTCTCGCTTTGTTTTGGACTGCGCAGCACCTCCTTACCTCCAGGCACTTCAGTTCCGCCTGACTCCGCTACCCAGGCCATCAAAGTAAACCTCCCCCGCTTCAAGCGTATATGGTGAAGCTCGACATTGCCGAGGTCTTTTACCATATCGCGCTTCATCCCTCCTCCCGTAACCTGACCACATTTAGAGTAGGCCGCCGTTACCGCCGTTTTTGCCGTATGACCTTCGTGATACACCCGGCGCCGTTTTACAGGCAGCTCTTGGCAACAACCATAGCCAGGGTTGTTGCCCGGCAACTGGTTGTTGCCAGGGCAGCAACCATTGCCATGTCTGGCGCGCGTGGACTCTGGGCTTGGATCTCACACGACCGGATCCGAGAATCTCGGCCGTGGAACACTCTTTCTACTCGCCCGAGCTTCCATAGCAGGCGGGGAAGCGGCTCTTTTAACAGAACAATTTGACCCTCCCTGATGGGCGCAGACTGCCTGTTCTGAGTGGCGTACGCTGATCTGAGTTCTCGAAGATACTCTTCCCTCCATGTTCCCCAAAATCGGTTAAGCAGTTGTTTTCGCTGCCGCCAGAGCACGCGAAGCGCCTCCGGTGTGGAAGCGGGCGTGTCCCCACCCGTCGGCGGAAGTGTCGTCAGCCGCCTCCCAACTAGGAAACTGGCCGGCGTGAGCGGGGTCCCCTCTCCGACCCCGTCGTGCACAAATGTTAATGGCCGCGAATTCAACACGGCCTCTACCTCAATCAGAACGGTGGTCAATTCCTCTGTGTCCAGACAGTTCCTTCCGATAACCTTTCTTAAAGACACCTTTACCGAGCGCACAAGCCTCTCGTAAAATCCTCCCCACCATGGGGCTCTCTCGACAATAAACCTCCACTGGATACCCGCGTTCGCAAAGTGGCTGACCACGTCTGGGTGGCGCAACGTCTTCCAAAGTTCCGTGAGTTCCTTCGACGCTCGTTTGAAGGTCAACGCATTGTCGGAATAAATTACGCGGCACAGCCCTCGGCGCGACACAAATCGACGGAAGGCAAAGAGAAAGCTCCGGGTCGACAGGTCTGGAACCAACTCCAGGTGCACAGCCCGCGTGACTGCACACGTGAACAGCACCACGTAGGACTTGCATGTGAGGTCCTTGCCCTTGACGTAGAGGGGGCCCGCAAAGTCCGTGCCGACTACCTCGAAAGGGTCCGCTCGTGTTGTCCGGGCATCCGGCAAGGGTCCCGTGGGGACACTCGCGGGGGTCGCGCTAAAGCGCTGACAGGTCACGCAGGCACGCACCACTTTCTTCACCAGCTCTCGGCCCCGCAGAATCCAATACTGGTTACGGAGCTGCACGAGAGTATCTCTGACTCCCGCGTGCAGCAGCTGTCGGTGCGCGTCGATTGCCAGCAAAGTTGAATATCGATGCTGCTTGGGCAGGACGATCGGGTTTCGTTCGTCATACGTCATGTTGACGGACTGGAGGCGACTTCGAATGCGAAGTACTCCCCGCTGATCGATGAATGTGGCGAAGTCTTGGAGGTGAGAACCAGGCGGGGTCTTCGTAGCGTTGGTCGCGCAGCGAAGCTCGGTAGCGAACGCCGAGCGCTGCGCCTCCTTTATCCAGTGAGTTCGCGCTGCCTCGATCTCCTCGGCTGTCAGTGGTCCCGTTCGTCTTTCAGTTGACCTGACGTTGTGGAGAAATCGAAAAATCCTAGCCGTTATTCTGTTGATTCTTGAAGCCGAGCTGAATGTGGTGACGTCGAGCAACGATGCAGATGGTGTTGACATGTCCAATATTTCAGCTCTCGGTCTCCTCTCCTCGAGCTTATCTCGACGTGGCTCCTCGCGCTTCTCCTTGGGCCGTTCTTTAGCTGGCAGTGGCAACAAACTGGTCCCCGAACAACAGAGGGGAGCGGAGACCAATCCAGATGCGGTAAGACCTCGTGACATGAGGTCGACGGGGTTCTTCTTTTCAGGGAAGTGGTGCCACGTCGCGCTTTCACAGTTCTTCTGTGGCATTCGAGCAACCTTGCTGTCTGCCAACCTGACGTCTACCCTCCATGGAAGGCCGACTTCGTACGTCCCATTGTTCTTGGCGATCTTGGTTTCGGAGTCTCGCATGACGTCGTTGTCCGAAGGATCCTCCACCGATGCGTCGATGACACCCATGCTCTCAAGTTTCCAGGATTGCTTAAAGCTTGGCAAGGGTTGGGACTCTTGCACAGCCGTTCTCAGCACGACCACCTGGGAGCAACTAATAACCGCGGATGTTGACATCGTTCGTCCCTGAACCGCCCATCCGAATACGGTCTCTACTGCAGTCAGGTCTCCGCTCAGTCGGTGAATTCTTCCTGTGATGCACCCCCAGTAGTGGTCTGATCCCAGCAGTATATCGACGCCGCGTTGTTCCAGTCCGGTCATGTTGTCTCCCACGGGACAGCCGAGTTCCTCTAATGTTGCCACGATGGCTTCATCTGGGCATCGGAAGATCCTGCTCACATATGGTAGGTGTCTCGAGAGCGTCGATATCATATCTTTTGTTGTAGAGTTGGTCTCGCAAAGTCACTTGAACCCTGCGAAACGTACGTTCAGTGCTTTCGCCCCCGAACACGCCGATTGTGAGGATCTCTGTCCCGAGCAATTTGCAGTCCAGTCGCTGAGACAGTTCTTCAGTTATGAAGGAGCGCTGACTGCCGCTGTCGAAGATAATACGGGCAAGCTTCCTTCTGTTTGTACCTTCTGCCCACGCAGTAACCGTTTGTAGGAGCACTGCCGGCTTGCTGTTCCTACCACGTACATGCATAGCGACCGGTGCCGGTTCCTTCGGTTCCGTCTCATTCGATCTGGTGGACGTTTTTCCCGGCGCGTAATTCGGGTCGCACATGGTGGACGCGTGCCTGCCTTGACATTTGCCACAGCTGGGTGCTCCTCGACATAATCTCGCCATGTGATTGGCCTTCGTGCAGCGGAAGCACCTCCGGTCTGCTTGCAACCTACGCTTCTTCTCCGCCAGCCCTATTCTTGCGTTACATTCCGGTGTTCCGTGCTCTTTTGATTTGCAAAGGAAGCACTCTAAGCCGTCCATGCTGCCGTGCAATGCCGCCGCAGTAGAGCTGCGAGTCTGAGCGTTGATCGTTGACCTCTTCACAGAGCCATGCGTCAGAGAAGGAGGTCTGGGCTTACCGACGACGTCTTCCAGCTGGTGTTTTGGTGTCCTTTCTCGGCTCTCCACCTCGATGCGTAGAAAGTCGAGGAGAGACCGCAGAGCCCTCAGGTGGACTTGCTGTGGGGCGGATTCCAAACTGGCGTCTGTCGTTGATGCCCTTGCGGCGTTGGCATTCCCGGTCTCCTCCGCCGACATCTTCCGGTTGAAATCGAGAGTGACATCTCTCGGTAGCACTCGCAAAAGAACTGTGTAGAGCATAGCGCCATACGCCTCTTCGCCCACCCCTAACGCTCTAAGGCCTCTGATGTGCGCCTGTAGAGTGTCGTATAAACGCCGTAGGGCTCGGGTGTTCCGTTGTGGTGGCACTGGCTGTATGTCCATGAGACCTTCCATGTGGTCCTGGATAAGCGTCTCTTGCTTCCCGAACCGCTGCTGCAGGAGCTCGATGGCGTCCGCGTAACACTCAGCGGTCGGCTGTAATCCACCGATGGCGGCTGCTCCATCGCCGGTCAGCGCTGATCGCAGATAGTTGAACTTTTCTGATGGCGTGAGTTCCGGATTTTGATGAATGGCGGTATCGAATTGCTGCCAGAAGGGTTGCCAGTCCTTTAGGTGCCCGTTGAATTGGATCAGCTTCAATTTTGGGAGTTTGATCTTTGAGGTCACCGAGGATCCTCCGTTCCGATCTCCGTTCGATTGTCCCCTTGCTGGGTGGTCTGCCCTCCGCGCTCTTCATCTTTTGTTTGAGTTTGGTGAGGTACGTGACGATCTTGTCCGAATACTCGATCCCATGAGTGAACTCTGCTTCTGCATCTTGCCCCGTGATCAGAGGTTCGATCGCCGCGTCCACGTCGTTCAGTTGGTCGCGGGCCAGATGAATACGCTCGATTAGAACCTCGAGGTCGTTGACGCTTGGCGTAGCTGAGAGTAGTAACGCGTCGGCCTCACCAATGAGTCGTGTCACTTGCATTCGATGCGTCTTTCTTTTTTCTTGAGGACGTCCATGATCGTTGATCGTTCTGGCTTGGCTTGATGGAAAGTTGCTGTAAACCACCAGGTTCCCCTCGTTCAGTCGTTCCTCCCGGGTTTCGGCACCAATGTAGGAACCTCTGGTAGTCGTCGATGGTTACATTCCAGCAAAACTTTTATTTCACACTATCTACAAGCTGCAAGCGATGCGATCTGGCGTGGCGTTCCCATCCGTTCGACGCACGAGCTCCCCACCACGCGCGCCCCGGCACGCGCTCCCCGGCCGCCAGCTCCTTGCCACGCGCTCCTCTTCAAGACGTCTCTGGCCGATTTCCTCCTCGTCTCGATCTCCTCGTGCCAGTGATATGGCTTATTACGAACCGCTTAAACGTTCCAACACAAATCTAAATTACGATTAGGCTGGACGTCGTGCGCCATCACAGAGAACTTCTTTGTTCCAAGGTGCACAAAATGCTGCACTTATGGACACACCACCCGGAGATGCTCGTCGCAGATGACCTTCTGCACGATATGTGCAGCAGATCATCCTGCCGCATCCTGTGTAATTGAAAACTATGCAGAAGGGAAGTGTCGCGCATGTACCCTGAGAAGGCAAAATGCGAACCATCCGTTTGGAGCTAGGGAGTGCGGAACTCTAGCGTTTCTAACCCAACGTCTTAGAGAAAACACAGAGTATCCATAAGAGAGAATGGTAAATAAATTAGAAATAATACAAATTAATTTAGGAAAATCAAAAAATGCTACCAGCAATCTAATTCAAACTTATAATGAATTTAATTCGCAATTCGTTTTCATTCAGGAACCCCATGTCATAAATAATAAGATTATAGGTATACCGATCGGAGAACCTATATATGCTTCACAAAACGACCCTAAATGTGCCATAGTGGTAAGAGACAAAACTTGCTCAAGCTTTCCTATAATCACTGATAAAGACTTAATTGTATTGCAATGTACATATAGGAACATTGCAATACACATGATTTGCGTTTACATTTCACCTACAATTCCAATTTCACAATATCTTGCAAGATTAAACATAGTCATGATTAAACTAAAAGGTAAAAATTTAATCATAGCGGGAGATTTTAATTCGAAACATATGGCATGGGGAGGAGAAATCACGGACGACAGGGGGAACAGCTTTCAAATTTCTTTATTACACATGACGTAACAGTAATAAATGATCCCAAATCATCACCTACATTTAGCACAATTAACGGACAAAGCTGGATTGACCTTTCAGTAGTCTCCCATTCCCTGTATAATCATGTCACTCATTGGGAAGTAAACGACATGGAATCATTAAGTGATCATAATTACCTTACATTTGGTTTATTTAACAATAGTCCGACAGTCCAAAAAAGACTAACAATAAAAGGATATTTAAAACTATTTTCTTTTATTAAAAACGATAAATGGTTTGAAAATTACACTAATCAAGACTATTCAAACAATAACATAGACCAAATTATTAATATATTTTATGATAAATTCCAGAACTGGATCAAAAAGTGCGAAAGAAATGTCCGTACGGATAAAAAAGGAGTACCATGGTGGTCCAATGAACTTACCGTAAAAAGATCAAAAACAAACGCCTTAAGACGAAGATATCAGCGATGTAAATCTGAGATGAGAATAACATATAAACAAATATATTATGATTATAAAGCAACTTACAAAACAGCAATAGAAGAGGCTAAAGTAACATCCTGGCGCACACTTTGCTATGAGGCCACTAAAATCTCCCTTTTTGGAACTCCGTACCAATTGGCATTTAATAAAATTAGGACTCCAATAATTATACCACCTATAAAAAAATTAGATCAAACATACACAGAGTCTCATATAGAATCAATTGAACATATTCTTAACTCCCTTTTTCAAAACGACGATCCATCTACTGACTCCCCATATATCATAGGGTTAAGACGAACCATTGGAACACCCCATCACTCCACCCAAGATTGTGACTTCACTATGTACGAAATTAATAAAATAATTTCTAACTTACGACTTAAATGTGCGGTAGGATTAGATGGCCTTAATGTAAAAACTATACGTCACCTATGGGAATATCATGCAACTTTTCTTCATACTCTCTTTAATTCTTGCTTAAAACAAGGATACTTTCCAAAAAAATGGAAAGCAGCCAAGGTGATACTTATTCCTAAAACAAACAAAGATACATCATCACCAAATGCGTATCGACCTTTATGTCTAAATTCTATCTTAGGAAAAATCTTAGAAAAGCTACTCTATAATAGATTATATTTTTTCCTTAACAGAAATAATCTTTTACAACCAAATCAATATGGCTTCACACATAACAGATCTTCCACTATGGCACTATACAAATTAACCTCATATTTGCAATCTTTAAAAACACGCTCTAGGCCAGCAGTAGTGGTATCATTAGATTTTTCCGGGGCATTTGACTCCCTTTGCTATCCGATAGTCCTAGCACATTTAAAACACACTAACTGTCCTACCAATTTATACAACCTGCTCTCTTCATTTCTTATAGATAGAAGTATACATTTTATCACTTTAGATGAAAAGAAAATAACGAAACAAATTAACCTAGGATGCCCGCAGGGCTCGCCGCTCAGCCCCCTGCTCTGGAATATACTCATATCTGATTTACTAGAAATGCAATTCCCTTACAATATTTACATACATGCATATGCTGACGACATTGTATTGGTTGTTGATGGAAATTCTAGGCGTGAATTAGAAACAAAAACCAGCGAAGTGCTGAAAATTATAGGAGATTGGGCAATAGAAAGAAAATTAAAATTTAATCATTCGAAATGTAATTGTTTACTAGTAACTAAAGGCGATTATCTTCAAAAAAGACCCCCAATCATTACATTTCAAGGTAATAAACTCACTTTCCTTCAAGAAATAAAAATACTTGGCGTAATATACGACAGACATCTTTCATTCTTACCCCATCTGCAATATATTAAACAAAAAGTTCATACACATACAGTGAGTTTGTCACGGTTTACATCAATAAATTGGGGAGTAACTCAAGCTCAGTTTAGAGAAATTTACCTTCGTAGCATACAAAGATATATCGTTTATGCCGCACCTGCATGGTGGACATCAACGCAAAATTCTCATAAGTTAAGATCATTAAAATCCATACAAAGAATTCCATTACTAAAAATAGCCAGAGCATTCTGTACAGTATCGAATAAATGCCTACCAGTGCTTTGTAATATATTACCAATTCACATAACTCTCGACATTGAGGTATTTATCTTTCATATATTTCAACTTAAAGAATCTCATAGTTTTGGTACATTATCTATTCACCCAAATCAGATATCCTACCCAATAGATCTTTGGTCCCTTCATCCTTCAAACAGATTCAATATTTCTTTCCAAAAATATGATATACGTAACGCAGAGATAGCTAACTCTTTATTAATATACACAGATGGTTCCGTGCTTCACGATAATGTAGGGGCAGCTTTCGTTGTACTTAGCAATACCGGTAGAATTATTAAAGTAGGTAAATTCTGCCTTAGAAAGTACAACACCATCTTTGAAGCCGAGGCTCTAGCAATTCTTAAAGCACTTCAATTTATCCTAAATGTCCAAGAAAAACGAAACTGCATACTCATTACTGATAGTTTGTCTGTATTACAGGCACTCTCAAATCCGGATAACACAATACCCCTGATATTCGAAATAAAACAAACCATTATCTCTATTATATCTATTACTACTCTTTCCTTCCAACATGTTAAAAGCCATTCCGGAATTTTCGGCAATGAGTTGGCCGACCAATTCGCTGATTCAGCACGGCGCTATGGAGAATATGTCTTATTACCTAGGTCTAAGAGAAATATAAAACAAGAAGCTTTAAAACTTGCCTATCAGAGATGGGATCGGGAGTGGAAGGAAGAGGAAGGTACAACAGAATTAATTAAATGGGTGCCATCAATACAAAACATTCCCCATTGCTTCCCTCCACATTTTTACATCACTCAACTGATCACCGGTCACGGTAGGTTCCCCTTCTACTTTCAAAGATTCAATATTACAACTGATTCCAACTGTCCATGTGGGCAGCAATGTAATGACATTGAACATTATTTTACCAACTGTCACTTAACTAGAGCTATCATACAACAATCTAACATCTGTAGCTCAGACCTTAACAGCCGTCACAAAATGATACATTCGAATAATAAAATGAACTCTCTTAAAGAACTCACAAAACTTATATATGAAATAACATAAGATCCATCCATTGAAGAAAAGAAACGTAAGTAAAAGAAGAAGAAATTGAAATTCTAATAAAACCGTGCATACTTGACACTAACCATGATTCAAGTGCCAAAAAAAAAAAAATGAATGAACTCTCAACTTCTACATTTCTACACAACGAAAATGGCCTAAAGGAAGACCCTAAAGACGTGATAGGGAGGTTCCAACCAGTTTGGAACCTCGGGCTTCCAATTAGCTTTAATGCGCAATAAAGAGGCGCAAGGCCACAAAACCGAAGACCCATTACGACCAACGAGCTCGGATGAAACCTACAGCTCTGGGCTTCTTCCCGGAAGACCCATAAGAACTAAGAGCTACGGACGAAGTTCAAAGCTCTGGGCTTCCCCATGGAAGACCCCGCATTACTAACAGCGAGCTTGAAGGACATCCAGTTCTGGGCTTCACTTTTGGAAGACCCTAATTTTAAGTTAGGGGAGCTAGGGCCCAGTGCCAAAGCTCCGGGCTTCCATATTAGCATTCAAACAACCATGCAAATCGGAACCGGACCCACCGTACCAATAAGATGTCTGGTAAGTGGATTGTGTTTTCTGAAAAAGGAGATCAGGCCAACTAAAGGGCCAACTGTTCTACCTCATCGGTGCCAAGAACCAAGGACAAGGACATATATGCCGGTTAAAAACAATACAAATAAACAAAAAAGATTAAAAAAAAAATAAACATAATAATCATAAGAGGAATATTTACAATACTGTTAGTTTCTTTCCTTCAAAAAACAAAACAAAAACAATTGAGAAGTAGTATAATTTTAAAACTAAAGAATAACTTCCTCTTCGAATCCCTCTGTCCTTGCATCTAGGCTAAGTGAGAGATTTAAAGCAAGATTCTCAAATTAACCGAATACTGACTAGAAAGGCTGGAAAGGGTAACAAGATATAATGATATTTCTTAATAACAATCTCTGTTAAAACAATAAACTCAAACTGAATATATTGCATAATACTTCAAAATTGGAACACCTCGCAGCCGGTATTAATTTATTATATTTTCCAAAAAAAAAAATCAGCAATGTACATATGTAACAAAGATGTTCTTGTACAAAGCCTATGTATATATGTACATAAAAATACATCCTAATCTTAATTTTCTTAAAACGCTAACTTAAAACCTGCGTTTTAACAACATAACCTTCTTCTTTCTCCAAAATCCTTATGTTGTAACATACAAATCGACCTTAAAATAAGAACATGGAAGAAAACAAAGAAGAAAACAATTTAAAGATCTTCCAAGTACTTTTAAATAGTTCCTGACAAAGAAGAAGAAAAGAAATCCGTCCTATATATTCACCTAAATAGCGCACCATCTCACCTTCCGTTCTTAAAACAGATTTGCTCCCCACACCATCACAACTGTAGTTCTTAAGCTCAAAACACATTTGCCTATAGACACACCCATAAAACTGTTTCTCTTGACTTTGCCATAGCCCGATTTAATTTCTATTTAATTTCAATCAAAAATCAGATCATAAAACACTACATAAACAAACACAATAGCTTAACTGGAAAATAATAGATAGTTACAGACAAACACTTACTGGACCCCTCTGAGGTCTAATTCCCCCTCACCCTCGAAGGGCAGTGCGCTTGCGCATAGCCCGGCGAGGGTCTGAAGAACATAAGAAAACAAAAATACACACATTTACTAGATCCCTCTGAGGATTAAACTTCCATCACCCTCGCAGGGCGGTGTGCTTGCGCATGGCCCGACGAGGGTCTCAAGAACATAAGAAGGCAAAAAATGGTTGAGTAAATAAATAAATAGCTATGTTACAAAGACGATAGACAAAGAAATATAGTTAGTGAAAACTTTATGTACATATTAAATTTACACTTCTTGTATTATAATCTCTTCTTCCTAGGACAAATATAAGAAGTCGGAACCTCTTCTTCTTCCCAGGTCAGACTCAAGACAGGAGACAGGACACCTGGGGAACACAAAAAATAGAAATATTACCAAGAAGAGACTTACAAAAACAGTACAAATAACAAATAAATGCCCGTTGCTTTTTCTAAGTTAGTTCCCTAACCGGGGTTTCGCTGTCTCCCCTGTTATTTTTAAGATTGGCTTTTTCTTCAAATTCACGATAATTTGGTCAGACTTTGACCCTTTTCATTTAATTTTATTGGCTTAAACCTGTTATACCGTTTGGTGGTGCAGGTAGAGAGACACATTATTTTTATTCGTTTATAACTCTCACTTACAAATTGTAAATTGTAAATTGTGTTTGTGGTCGGAACTGGACCATCAACTTTTCTCTTTTATTTCCAGGTTTTGATATTCTTTTATTTCTAGGTTTAACATTGTTCCCTTCCAGGTTTGAATCATGCATGCTCCATAAAACAACACAAGTGACCTTGGCGCCTTTTTTTTTTTTTTTTTTGAGACAGCACTTTAGTTTGCGCGTGTACTTTTCGTCTATTGTACGTTATCGTCCAGGTCACCCCTGCCCGCCCGGACACAAAGCCACCCTGCGCCCTCTCTCAAGAAGCTACAACCGTCATCCCGCCGTCCTTGAAACTTGGCCCCGACCGTCAAGCTACTTTACCCGGATACGAACTGCACTACGCTTCCTCTCACGAAAGCTCTAACCGTCACCCCGCCGAAATTTGGACCCGACCGTAGCATTGTATAAACGTTTGCCCATCTGGAACTCTTCCTACGCTCCTTTGGAAACTCCAACCGTCATCCCGCCGCTTTTGAAACTTGGACTCGACCGTAGCATTGTATAAATACCACCCGCGTTCATCTGTAAAAGTTCTTCCTGACGAAGGCCGGACTCCGGCCGAAACGTCGAAGAATAAACCACCTGTTGTTGATCATGATGTTTTAAAATTCCGAGACTGCAGGAAATGAAGAGTAATTGTAGACAGGGGCAGCAAACTCTGCTGTTGCTGTATACATATATGCTATCTATATATATATATATATATATATATATATATATATATATATATATATATATATATATATATAGTATAAATAAGGTACGTCCACACTTTACTTTTATTTTTTCCGTCCACACGTTTTTTTAGTTTTTCTTATATATAAATGCACCATTTTTCTAGCGTCAGACAATCAGCCAGCGAGAGACGTGCGCTTCGATAACCATCGGCAATTGCTTGGAAATAGCAAACATGACGTAGGTGTAACATGGCACAACAATGAAGACTAGGGAAAGGAACGAACAACGCATGACATACTTTTTGCAGCTTTCTGTGTTGTTCTGTTCAGCTCCTTAGTCTTCCTTCTTTGGGATATTGCATTTATATTATGTATGACTTTCACCAACTAGCCCAGCTCTCAATTTTATTACTTTATTGCACTTATCAGTATTTTACTAGAGAATGGCTATAGTTCTGCTCCTTTCGTCAGTGTGGGCGAAGACTCGTCTGCATGTATTAGGTTGAAATAAACTATAGGGACGAGAAGGTGCAAATGGCTCTTCCAGAACTCAGTGGGAACTTTCTTAGGGTTATCTACAAATGCTGAATTGGAAACTTCTTTGTTGCAGTGCAATTACAAGGATAAAGGCAGACTATTTCTTTCACTGTCTCCTTTGCAAAGCCTGTTAGCATAGGAAAGGAAATCAGAGCGCAGCATGAGTATGACTCTGGTCCTCTGCATCTCGACAAAACCTGACTGACGACAAACCTTGCATACGATTCTTGGCACTGGAGTGGGTGCAGGAGGTAGCGTGACGATTGGTGCCGTAAAGTCTCGGCTTTCTCGGAGTGCCTCATCAGTTGCATTAAAAAGCTCCCAGTCCCGCCGTCCCCTGCCACTTGCTTGTTATTCTTGTTTCCTTTTGCATACGTCCTTTTGAGTCACACTTTGTTTCACATTCATCTGTTGTGCTTTCTATCAACTTGCTAGCTAATTCTTCGGCTTCATTTCCTGCCAGACATGTTTCTTTTTTTGGGGGTTATTGATGTCCACTCTGTGGGTGGTGTGGTCAACGATCAGGGCCAGTGTTTTATCCCGCCTCCAAGTACCTTGTGCAAGCTCTTCACTGTGTTGTTCTAAACGAACAAATAAAAAAAATTGGGGATTATGAAGAGGAAACAAAAAATAATCAGGAATATGAATATTTTTTTTTATATAGAGTGTTGCACAAGAATTATTTTCTAGCCTACTTAATTATATTTTTTCTTATGTCTACACAAACCATTTGTTGCGAGTGTGCTGCAGCACACAGATAGTACTCACATTCGCCAGGTTGAAGGTCTTCCAGGGTATTCTCTTCATCAGCTTCGCCACACTGCAAGTGTTCATCACTCGACAGGAAAGCTGCACTGTCATGACAATAAAGTTAGCTCATCTGTATATGAATGCACAGAGCACAAACAGTTAGCACGAAGAAGCAATGGCTAGTTTTTCTATCTTTCTTCCAGAAATTGATGGCTGCAATCAAAAGCGCTAGTGTGGTGGGAAGTGCTAATTTAGGGCACACACTTGAGCGTGAAATTTCAATGCTCATCAAGTTCCTTGTCTTATATTCTGAGAAATGTGGATATGGATCAGAAATGGTCGGCCAAGCTACGTATTAAGGTGCCTACTTTAGCTTCTGGGGCAAGGGGTGAGCACTTTCGTTTCTCTCAATTTTTTAGTAATCTAAGGGGCACTGACACATCAAAAGCAATTTTTTTTTTATTATCCGAAACGATTGAAAACGATGCTGGGACATTACCCTCAAAATTCGAAGCTTGGGAATTCAGTATTTGTGAAGTAAAATAAACAATTTCCAAATGCCAATTGAAGTTCCGGCGCGATCCGCGCCGGAACTTCGAATTCGGCATTTGTGTTTTCGACTCAAAAGTGGAGCGCGTTCCGCAGGTGGCGACAGTCGCAGAAACATAAACAGGCGCGGTAACAAGGAACTGCAAAGCAGACGACATCGGTACTCCGAAAAAAACAGTCAAAATATCCCAACAAACCATTTTTCTAATCGATTATGTGTCCATTCAATATGTTTTATCAGCAAGGATGATAAAATAATGCATTGGCAACTGGTATCAGAAAAGCTCGCGCCGCTTTTGAGTCGAGAAGCTAAAACATTCGGCGCCGTATGCTCGTTCGTTGGCGCAGTTGGCGTCGCGACCGCTTGCGCCATCTCTGTCTCCCGTGCGAAACGGCGCCGTGTTGTTTGAAGACCTTTGGCTTCGCCGCATTTCCATAGGAGCTAAGCCTTTTTCTTTCTTTACTTTTTCCTCAGGTAAGTTCGCTCTTTGCAAATTTTACACAAAAAAATGCACCATCTGTGGGGCAACGCTGCACAAAGTCGTAGCGCGATAGGTTAAGAAACCGAATTTTGCGGTCGATTTGGCCTGGCCACTCCTTGATACACCCAGTACTTACCATATTCGGTGCCGTCTATCATGTAGAAAACATGCTCCATCCCTTGGCTCATCTCGAAAGAGAAGGAGAGGACGAAACGACCCAATCAGTTTCCTTTCTGTGGTTTCTGGTTCTGCAGAATCCGCCGTTTCGCCTTTTATCGCTGTTATTTTGTTTATTGCACTATTCTTGTCGCCTCCGCCAGTCGGCGCGCTAATTTTCGTTTTGCCAAATGCACATAGTCGAAACTAGTCGAAACAAGCCAAAACCCAAACCGAAACTACCGAAGCGAGCGGAATGTTAGTGACGTCATGGAGCGCGGAGAAGTCACTCG
This sequence comes from Ixodes ricinus, assembly GCA_037355805.1. Taxonomy (NCBI): domain Eukaryota; kingdom Metazoa; phylum Arthropoda; class Arachnida; order Ixodida; family Ixodidae; genus Ixodes; species Ixodes ricinus. The sequence continues at coordinate 58,811 of JAZHYW010001043.1, read as the reverse complement.
CGCTCCGAGAAATCACTGCGCTCCCAGAAATACTCGGTGCACGATGAGACGGTGAGATGAACAAGTAAAAAGGGCAATGGATATGACGTTTAGCTCAATGTTGGCTACGCGCACGCCGTAAGCTGGCCCTTGACTGCGCTGTTGGCTCAAGGCAACTCGATTTCGGCAACTTAACGAGTTGTAAGGTTTGTCGGACAGTTTTTGATACGTTTAGTCAGAACTAGGTCGCGTGACGTGTGTTCTTCATAAATAAAACAAAAAAAAAAAGACTGAATTTTTTTCTTCTAAAAACAAAATTGAAGCGGAGTTGCTTTTTAATGGTGCTGAATGCGGCTGAGGCTGAATCAGACCACGTGAATGGAGGTTCAGAATCTCTTGGGCCGACCAATATATAATTCAGCGGTTGGACGATTTCAGCGCAACCGGGAATAAAACAGCGGTAAAAATGTACCAGTCCCAGAAACTCTCATCTGACGTATTCTGGACGGTGTTGGACAGTCGCGAATAGTTTTGACTTTCTTGCCGAGTGGTCGAAGACCCTGATTATCAATATGGTGGCCTAAAAAGTCTAGAGTTGGTACCCCGAATTTATGCGCCATGCTCATCTAAACATTTGAATACTTGATAGAGGTGTCGTTCATGTTCCTCGTTAGATGCGCTGGCCACTAGGATATCATCAAGATAAGTCAAATAGAAGTCGAGTCCTCTGAGAACTTGGTCAATAAACCGTTGTAAAGTCTGGGCAGCATTACGTAACCCAAACGGCATCGAACGAATTTGAAAAGGCAAAATAAAGTTACAATTGCTGTTTTTTAAATATCGTTAGGTGCGATGGGTACTTGATGGTACGCTCTGACAAGGTATATTTCTGAAAATACCGATGTACCATAAAGGTTTTCTGAGAAGTCTTGGAGATGAGGAATCGGGTACCGGCCAGAGATTGTCTTGTTGAGGGCACGATAGTCTCCGCATGGTTTCCACTCACCACTTTTCTTTGGTAGTAAGTGCAACGGAAATGCCCAGTTGCTAGAGGAAGGTTGTATCAGTCGCAAGACCATCATGTGCTGAAATTCTTGACGTGCCATTTGCAGTTTTTCGGGAGCTATAGACGACGGGCGTGGACATGCACGGGAGGTCCGGTGGTTGTGATTAAGTGTTGCACATCGTGTTTGACTGATCGCTCCGTGTTGCATGGTTGTGTCAACTTGAAGTTGTCAAAAATGGTGTTGCAATTTGTGTTTGTCTTCAGAGGGAATAGTGTAGGACTCAGCAGTGGTGGGTTAGACAGGACACCGCGCACGCCAATCTGAGTGGTGTGCGTCTAACGGTGCATTATGTCCACCAGAAGACCGAAATTAATGAGAAAATCGGCTCCAACGATGGGATGTTGAACATTTGCAATTATGAAGACCCATCGGAGTGTACGTCATAGTCAGAAATCAATCCACAGTTACTGATTTGTCACCGTAGGTGGTGATTGCAGTTCTATTGACTGCTTACAGAGCCTTCGTAGTTGTCTTGATTTTGCGGTCTTGTGACGTAGCAGGAATAACATTGACTTCTGACCCTGTATCAATTAGAAATCCGACATGTGTTTGGCGATCAGTAACGAAGAAGAACGTGTGGCGGCCGGAAGAAGAGCCAACTGAACTGGTCGCCGTCACTGGTTGGTCCGGGTGTTTCCCTGAAAAAAGTAAGGGTTCTGGAATTGGCGTGCGTAGTTACCAAACTTGCGATGGTACCAGCTATTTGACTGTCCGGAGACGATTCTTGTGGGTTGTTGCGAGAGAAATTCCTACGAGGTGATCGGCTGTCTCGTCTCGTCGAGAAGTTGTCTGTGTGATGTTGGTTCCTCTGCGACGGCTTGGGAAGCGTGGCAGTCGCAAAGTTGTCTGAACTCTGCGACTGACAAAAAAATAAATAAAAATATATGATTATTTGAAAGTCGACAAGGAAGCTCTTGTTGCCTCTTTTCAAAGTTTTGCGTCCAAGTATTTAGAAAATTTTAACAAAAGATCGCTTGAGGCAAACTGGAATATGTTGAAAATTGAGTTTAAGAGACTAAAGTCGACTTTCGTTCCGAAAATTGTGCTAAAAACGAATGCTGAACGACCATGGTTCACTAACTGGTTAAAAAGACTATCTAATAAGAAAAAACGTCTGTTTTCTAAAGCAAAGTTAAGTAATCTAGTTATAGACTGGTCAAAATATAATGAGTGCTACAAAAAGTACAAATCTGAAATTAGAAAGGCAAAAAATAAATATTACATGAGTGACCTTCTAAATTTATTAAAAACAAACCCCAAAATATTTTGGAAGACCATCGGTCCTAAACAGGAGCGAAGCTTTGCCTAAGATTTATGATGAGCAAGGACAGGAGCTCTCCAACCATGATTCAGCAACCGTTTTTAATGAGTATTTTGTATCTGTTTTCACTGAGGAACAGTTTCCTTTGCCATGTGATCCAATTTGTGTATCCCCAACCATATCATGTGAACCTGTCACCTTTACACAAGAAGGCATTTTGGCAATTATTGATCGACTCTCCCCAAGCTCTGCACCTGGCGAAGACGATATATGTCCCAAACTTTTGAAGGTAACACGAACCATATCTTGTCATCTACTATATCTCATTTTCAAGCAATCTGTAGAGCTGATGTACCTTCCGGCGGATTGGAGATTTGGGAAAGTGCTACCAATTTTTAAATCTGGTGATAAAAACATGTCTCTAATTATAGACCAATTTCATTAACAAGTGTACCATGCAAAATTATGGAGCATGTCATATATTCCCATGTCATTAGCTACTTATCTGACCATGACCTAATTTGTAATAATCAACATGGATTCAGAAAAGGTTTTTCGTGTGAAACGCAACTTTTTGAATTTGTTACTAATTTGCACGAAAACATTCACTCTTCCAGACCTACTGATGCCATATTTATTGATTTTGCCAAAGCCTTCGACTCCGTACCTCACCAACGCTTGTTGTACAAGCTGTCTCAACTTAACATTCATCCTGTTATCATACAATGGATTGCCACTTTTCTTGAAAATCGTAAACAGGCTACATATGTCGGAGAGAGTAAGTCTTCAAAATTATCAGTAAAGTCCGGTGTCCCTCAGGGCAGCGTATTGGGTCCACTTTTATTTCTCATTTACATAAACGACCTTCCTCTTAGCTTAACATCCTCCATAAGACTTTTTGCAGATGACTGTGTTATCTACCGCCGCATCACCAACCCAGATGATCAAGCACTGCTACAGCAAGACCTCAACATGATTTCACTTTGGTGCAGCACATGGCAACTGAGATTGAACACTAACAAAACAAGATTTATAACATTTGCCAGTCAGCCTTCTTCCACGCAAAGGAATTATTCCATTAACCACGAAGACATAGAAAAAGTTCGAACATACAAGTACTTAGGAGTAATTTTTTCAGAGGACCTCACCTGGAACGATCACATCAATAACACCGTTTCAAGTGCATGTAAATCACTCGGATACATCAAACGCAACCTTTTCCGCTCATCTCAGACAGTCAAGCTAACCGCCTACAAAGCATTTGTGCGATCCAAACTCGAATACGCCAACATCATCTGGTGGCCTCATCAAGCATACCTTCTTAACAAGCTCGAATCTGTTCAAAACAAGGCATCACGCTACATCATGCATGACTATTCACGAACCTCGAGTGTCACTATTATTAAACACAACCTGAGTTGAAACCTCTAACCGTTAGAACCAAACTAGCCCGTCTTGCTTTCCTTCGTGGCATCTACTACTCATCATCGGAATTTCGTAGCCTCTATCTCCAAGATCCATCTTACATTTCAAAGCGCTGCGATCATCCACTAAAAATTCAGCCTCTCTTCTCCAGAACTAACAAATTTCAAAATTCCCTCCTTTTACTTGCTATTGCCGACTGGAATTCCTTACCCGCTCACATCGTCCATGAAACTAATACCAATAAATTTCGCGATATTTGTAATTCTCATTTGTAAAGTGTGATCAATGAATGTTTTTTGTGTGTTTTGCTGTTTACCTTTTAATATTGTACATTGAATGTTGTATTTATTCCCCCCTCATGTAATGTATCCCAATTGGGATACCTTTGAGGAAAATAAATCTGATCTGATCTGAACCAAATGAGGAAGATGGCGTCTTCCTCTCAGAGTTGCTGAACTTCTGACGTCGAGTGCTGGCTGGAACTAGTGCGGTAGTAGCCGCAGAAGGTACAGCAATATACAAAATCTTGTCCGCGAGGTCGGCTAAGCAGTCCAAAGAAATGTTAAGAACGTCGCCAAAATCATGCGCGCGTTACTCGGGACTCGTTAAAAAAAGTTCTCGCAGTATTGTGTCGTCAGAAAGAACCTTCCCGATCTCCTAGAAGTTGCCGCATTGATCTTAACAAGTGAGGTGGCTTGCGGTCCCTTAACTCTTAAGTTGTAAGAAGTTGCTTCACGTCGTTGCTCTGATGACGTCGTATGCTTTTTGAGCTCCTCTTCGATCCTGTTGTATAGTATCCTGAACTACTCCAGCTTCACTTGGTTTGAGGGCACTGATCACGTAATGAAATTTTGTCTCTTGTCGTGATATGTTGCGAGTTGCGAAAATGGACTCAATGTGCGCGAACCAGAGACCTGGATCTGCTGACCAAAAGGGCGGAAGCTTGGCCGTCACGGCAGTAACGACCGAAGGGGGTTCACCGGCAGCTTGCATGATCTGTGTTCTTTGCCCGGGTCACAACTTGATGAGACTCCATTTCTATATATTATAATTTAATCATAGAGATTGCAGTAAGCGTTGTAGCCATTCTAATCCGTGTCTGCTCGTGATCATCATTTTCACGAAGGTCTTGAGGAGGAAGGTTTGTTCTTCTTCTGCAGCCACCTGACAACCATGATGTCGTGTGGGTTACATGAGCTATGCTTTAACAATAAAATTAATTGATTTGGATAAAAAATACTGAAGTTTCCCTCTCTGCCTTCAAGTTTCTGCGACTCTTTGTGCGCAGCAGCTGCCCGAGCCTCGCCCCAGCAGAAGTGCTCGAAACTGGGCTGTGGTCTCTGACAGTTAAGAAACTCAGGGCGTGCGAGTCCCGCGCACCTTCTTCTTGTTCCCCAGCCATTTCGACTGCGGCATTGGTCGATAAAAACGCTGAAGAAGGAACCACGAAGCAACAAGCGTGAAGCTATGAAGCCACGCCTTGTGTCCCTTCAGCTGTCAGTGACCATAGTTGGTGTTGATTCATTAGAGCTCAGCGCACACTGGCACACAGAAAGACGGACCGAAAAGAAAAAAAAAGAAAATGTAATACACGTACGACACAATGGAACGCTAGTATGACAGAGGTTAAAACCATGCTGGGACGGGAGCCCTTGAGCATTCGAAGGCAAAAATTAAGATTGAAGTTTTTCCATCGCATTTATTATAATAATACTGGTATTAATAAGAATGAGTATCTTTTGGGCCAACGTATGTTTCAGCTAGGTGTGATAACTCTAGAAAAGTTTTCGAATATTCCTATAAAACAAACAGCTTCTGTCATTCTTTTTTTGTGAAGACAATTAGAGAGTGGAACTTGCTGCCTGATGATGTGGTGAGCACCTTGGACAACAGTGTATTTTCTTCTCGGCTGTATATCTAATCTGTGCGGACAAGTGATCACTTTGTGTTTTTTATGTATGTGTGTTATTTTCTGCCCCTCCTACAACAATGCCCTTGAGGCGATGTAGGTACTCTGTAAATAATAAATAAATATATAAAACCCAGTCCGCCCCGAATCTCGCCACAAGGAGCGGAAAGCCCCTCGTTATTATTCACACTAATAGATCACAAAAAAAAGCAGCTATTCAGGACGAGAAGGGGAGGGTATGCCCCTCCTCCTCCTCCTCTTCTTCTCCTCCTCCTCCCCTCCTCCTCGACCCTATTCCCTCCTCTTCCTCCCCTCCTTCTCCTTCCCTTCTCCTCCTCCTCTCCTCCCGCCGCTGAATTTGTTCGCGAGTGACGTGACACCCAGTCGTGACGTAATTTTTCCCGCTAAATTTACTGGGGAAAGTGAATTGGTGTTGAGGTCACGCGACGTCATTTTCCCCGCTAAATTTAGCGGAAAAATTTCCCTGCTAACTTTAGGAGAAAAACTTTGCCTCTAACTTTAGCGGGAAAATTTCCCTCTCAATTTAGCAGAAACATTTTCCCGCTAACTTTAGCGGCGAAACGTCCCATATTGCAAGGCGCGCGGTTACGCCGACGCCGACGCCCCTCAACTCGGAAATGGGCGCCTAAAAGCTGCGCTCTAAAAAAAAAAAAAAGATTCCCGTCATATGGCTGAACTTTGTACACATGTCCTGGCTAAAAGGACAAAACAAAAACGAAAAAAAAAACTTGTATTACGCGTTTGTGAAAATGATAGAAGGATGGATGACTTCAACAAACTTTGCCGAAAACTTGTCCTCTGCTTGTTAAGTCCATTCGAAATCGTTGTGTTCTTGAACAAAGGGAAGCACCCATACCCGTTACGGTACACGGTCAGATGCACAGACAGACTGGAACGTAGTATTGCGCCACATGCCCTCGAAGTCTCTCATTAACACACATTTACGTTTGTCCCTCGTCCTATAGTGCTTACGAGTTTGCGTATAATCAGATTCTTGTTCTTAATTAACTAATCTCTCGTCGGCAAGGCGTTGAAAGAAAGAGTACCACCTGGGGTTATTCGGGGGTTAATTGTTTTCCGATCACGGAAACCCTTTGTCCCCGAATGGCCCTTCGTAGTTCCTGTGAGATGTACGACCCGTATACGCGCTGTTGAGAATTACTCCAGGTACTCGCAAGTTGCCCGACCAGGAAACATCGAGGGAGTTCAAGAGTTCATATATATTTTGAATTTCGGCTCTGATATATTGACCCAGACGCGCGGCCGGGGTGATCGCGTAAGCGGCGCTTGACGGCCTTCCTTGGTGGGAGTCTTTACTGCTCCGCTTCTGGCTTGGGTCTAAAAGGGTTTTATATCCTTGTCTTGCTTAGAAATGAAGTTAATTAACACAAAGCGGTGTCCATCATCATCAGCACAGCAACTATTACTAGTCATACGGGTAGAAACTAAGGAAGATATAGGAGATGAGAGCGCGCGGGGACGTCAGAGCGTCGAGCTCTACCTGGAACGATTGCTGTAAATACGAATAAAAAGATCTAAAATAATGCTAAAAAAAGCTATGCGAGTGGTTTTTCGTTGGGAAGTTCACCCGCGGGAGATAAGTTGCCGACGATAAGCCGTGCTTCTTTTCTTTTTCTTTTTTTATATCGTGCCTACTAATCGTAGAAGCTTGCTTTTCAGACTTTTGCAATAAAGAAACTTCGAGAACGATCAACGCTTCTAGCTCAAGCCCTCGATCAAGCTAGTCATTCGATCCTGACGACCGCACGCTTCTCCAGACAGCCATCCATCTGGAGTTTCAGGAAAAATATAAAAATTGAAACCGAGTAAAAAAAAAAACCGAGAACGCGCGGAGAAAACACACACACACACACACACACACACACACACACACACACACACACACACACACACACACACACACACACACACACACACACACACAACACACACACACACACACACACACACACACACACACACACACACACACACACACACACACACACACTATGATTGTTTGTTCCGGAGCCTTTGTTTGTGATTTCCTGTTTTCTTGACCTCCAGTCACGAGGTGTTCGTCGTGAACGTTCAGGTGAGCATCTGATAACTGAACTACGTGGCTTTGTGTTTTTTTCTTCTTTGCTGTGGTCCACCCAGGCAAGTGCAAGTTACTCAAATATAGTAGTTAAGTTACTGAGTAACGGCCTCAAAATAAATTTGAGTAGGATTGATATGATTTAAAAATAATTGAGTATGGCTACTAACTACCGTAAAGAAATAGCAAATTACCTTTGAAGTTAATTAAAAAAATTGGCAGTAAGAAAGCACAGAGGGTCTGATACGCTACCGAAATCCCACTAGCCTAAATATTGAATTATCTCCCAGAAGTAATTTGCTCTCAAATATTGTTTCTAAAGGTTTTGCTTCTCTCTGTGTGTGTGTGTCTGTGTGTGTTTTAATGTACGTATTGCGGACGTACCAGCAGGTGATGTTTGCTTGTTTATTGTATTTTACGTAAAACGTTGAGGAAATTACTAAGGTTCCTCGAATTACCTTAGAATCTTGGAAGACTTGCATATTTTGAGCTCTGGAAGAAAAACGCAACGCGAAGAGGTCACCTGCGTTGCCCTCTAGCAGCGATGTTTCATGTAAAACGCAAAACACAGCAGCATCACACGAACTTCGGAGGGGTGCTGCATTTGTTGCCTCATTTCGGTGAGGATGTAGTGTGTAATAGCAACACCAAAGTTTCTGCATTGTAACAAAAACAACAAGCCTTCTTTTTTTTCTTCAAATACGCGAAGTATATGTTTTAGGGACAAAAGAAACGCAAATTTCCGGCGCTACTCCCGTAGTTACTCAGTCTAATCTTAAAACGCACTCGAGACACACCACCGCATTTTGTGTCCAGTTCCAAAAGTCGTCTGTTTCGTCCTCTTGAGTGTTTCTTTCGTTTTACGTCAGTGAAGCTTACAAATCCTTGAAAAGATAGGTTTCTTCCTGGACTGTCTTGACTTCAGGTGTTCCTTGTTTGTGAATAGCAGCTGATCTTCTGACATCCTATCTCTTTTTGTGTGCGAATGTTTGTTAATAGCAAACCTTACCACTAAGTAAATTACTAATTACTGAAATAAAAATGTATTTAAAAGTTACCAAATTATCCAGAACAGTAGTTAAACTACAGTAACTTGAAAAAAATAGTTGAATTACGTACATGCCTGGTCCCACCCTGCAGCCAAACTCGTTACATAGGAGCGCCGCAATTTTTTTTAAAATAATTATATTAATAATTTTATTTTATAATATTGGCCTAAATATAACGTCACGATACAGTTCGCGCACAATGCCCCTCCCCCTTTTTTGTTTTGGTTATTGCATTGTTTGCAGTTTGCTTTCGGAAATAAAACAGGGAAGCCATACGCTCGTCGGGTCGTGGATGCAACTCTCGCGCTTGTCAATTCTATTTATGTTCAGAAATGAAACAAATATACTATTAACATTATTAAGTTCGTACAATACATGTTCAAGTCCGAACACTGCTGAGACCTACCAAAATCTCAGAATGAATCAAATGTACATACTTTGAAACACACGGAAAGAGACGTCGGTATGTTCGTATTAAACCATTCTGCTGTTTTAACGCGTCGACCTCATTCCCAGAATGCATGTCTTGAGAATTCGGAAATACTTACATATCTGCCTTAGTATACCAATCTCTGCACGCGGTTGATCCCTAATTAAGTTTCATCGTTGTTAGGCTTCTGGTATAGTCACTGACAGAGGGAGAACAGTAGGGATGCCGTTCAGATGTTCCGCCTCCAGTGCGAGATTCCTACTTTCGGGAACACTTCAGCGTCTCTGGAGCTTCACGCGTGCATGCGCAGCCAAAGCAAGACGGAAGATATCTATCGGGTGCTGGAGACCGCGGGCATCTCCATGAGACGCCCTGTTTTTGTCTCGAACGAGGTGATCTAAAACGCGCGTTTCCGGTTTTGATGGTGTACATCAGTGTTGGCCGACTGCCCGCTGGGCTGTGGGCTTTTTTCCTCAATAAACTGTAACAACCTGCTTTTTTTTGTGTGTGAATGGCATTTATAATATGTTTTTATAAAAAAAACAATGCATCATCTTTGGGGCTAAACAAACAATTAATGCTCGTGCGCGACAAAACGAATGCAACTGAAATGTTGATTTCATTTTACGCAGATTTTTCTCGCCGCCAAGCAGTCAATCTGCAAAGCTCTTAAGTGTGAAAAATATGTAACCACAAAAGATAGCCGAAAAGCATGAGTATTCGCCTCAGACAGCATGACATTCAACAAGTCGCATCAATCGAACAGCATATTGTACGTACCCCATGGTGCCGCGCTATCCGAACATGCAGGGTTTATTTGAGAAAGATCTCAAGTAACAAATTATCTACAGTGGAAGATAACACAAAAAAGGGTAAACAGCCTGAAGAAACAAGTACACTAGAAACTTTCAAGAAAGGCCTGCGAACTCTGAATGCATAGCGGCACCCGGGGCGGTGGCCCGCCGCGAAACGCCACTGTGCACAACACAGGCGGAGGGTCCCGCCGACCAGGTTTCCACAGCCCAGGAGGGTTGCAAAAATGTATGGCAGATAAGGGTCTCGGGGTCGCGAGAGACGCAAGATAGCTAGCTACCTTTGTCTCCACTCGCTTTTCGAACGCACTCGAACGCATTCGAACAGTACGCATGGACAAAGAGAGCTAGCTTTGCGTCTACCCACTTTGAAGTATAGTGATGAAATTATTTAAACTGGATGAAGAGAAAAAAGGCCTGAGCAAAATCTGATGCGATATGTTAAGCCGGGGTCACACTGCTTATACATCATACCAAAGAGAGTCTGCATACATATTCGAATACAAGTCACCACGAGATCCGTGCTTCGAGTGCCGCATGACAACATGTTCAAGGAGAAACTTGGCACGCAGCATTTGAACCGAACGGATATTGCGGTGACTGATGTGTGCAGACTGTCCTTTGCATGATGTATAAGCACTGCGACCCCGGATTTAGTGTATTTTGAAACTGTTTATATCTACGAAGCCTGTTGCGACCCTACGCACAAGCCGCATAAGCTTATGTAGATACTTATATTTTTATATAAGTGAAATTTGTAACTGTAAAAGCCGGTTCGGACACTTGCGTTTGAGTGCCATTGACTGCGTTGCGTCGAGAACCGAAAGCGAATCACCGACACATCTGTGCTTTGTATGAAGCTTGGAATCCAATTAAAGGAATCATCTTGGCACGCGATATAAGCAGCAGGGATGTCCTGGTTTCTCGCAGCCGCAACGCAGTCAAACGCAACTGTCTGAACCAGGCTTAACGATGAATCCTCCTGCGTTGAGAGGATTCATCTTTAAAGATCTGGGTGTCCTATCGACATGATGTACGGTATATGTTCCGGCCGGTTGCATCTACTGAGCCAATTTATTAGACCAAAGGCTAGGGTGCCTTCATGTGCGCTTTGCTTAGGGTGGAGACATCTGGCCATTTTGTCCCACACGTTTATTTTTATTTGTTTTGTTCAGAAGCGCGTGAAAGAGCGTGGTCCTGCGCGCGTTTGTGGCGCTGACTTTGCTATGGCGACACTTTGTTTTCGTTGATTTCTTTGTATTTTCTCCGTGAGCGCGTGCTGTCGGCATCGGGTACTACAAAGGGTGGCATCACCCTAAACAGAAGGACATTGAGGCACCCTACCAAAGGCCAGTCCTCAGTGAAAGAGGCACTCGGTGCAATTTGTTTCATAAACATACAAACGCACGCGGCTCGCACGCTCGCTTTGTATGTACCCGTTTCCGAAAGGAAGGAGTCAGGCGGGGGCTGGCCCTCTCTAAACACCGCCGAAGGACCGGCCGAGGGTCAGCGAGTGCGTGACGGAAGTCGTGCACAATCGCGAATGCAGAGCGCGAAGGTCACGAACTCGGCCGAGCCCAAAGGGACAACGCGGATTTTCCTCGTGTTTTGTTTCGCCGCCCCGAGAAACGCGCCGGATACAGTTCCGCTTCTAGTTTGGAAGTCTTGCACGCTCCAGGCTCACTCTCGTCTGGCTTGCGGAACAACTTCCTATTTTATTGAACTTTTTTACAGTGCCGGCCAACAAATTCATTGGCACCATTCTTTTGCGGGTTTCGGTATGTTGGTATTATGAACTTAAGTAGATGCCAATCAATAGGTTCGAGCATTGTAACTTACCGGCCGGCGTGATTAGAAACCTTGCAGATATAAAAGAACACAGACACACACACACAAACGGCCGTAAAGGTTTTGGCGAGGAATTTCAGTTTTTAGGGGCGGCCCAAGCAGGGAGGGGCGGGGGGCAGACTAATTTTGGTCGTACAGACCTAAAAAAAAAAAGAAAAAAATGCCCGTCCGTCTACTTTTCCGGTTGTAGGCCACTTATAGAACCAACCACAAATATATCCAATAAAAAAAATGTGCGTCTTGTTTTTGTAGAACACGCGGGCAGCCTACCACAGCGTAGAGCGCAGTGATCACCAGCGTATGACTAAGCTCAGGATACAATTCTACTTGACAAATGCAATGTCCGCAGGGGCAATGAACAAGGGAAACGTCATGCTCACTGTCCCTATAAGCAGACTGAAATTTTCAGCTCTAGTCGTATTCTGAGCTTCCTCATTTGCTAATATCTTTGTGTCGTTTGCTGTGATAGGCTACCTGCCTGTTTTGTTGGAAATGTAAACGGATGTACGCTGCAAGACACTGTTAACGCGAACAAGCGATCACCGGTTTTTTTACCATTTTTTTTAAAGAAATGAGTGTCCGTCATTAAATTTCTGGAAAGACGTGCTAACCAGAACTTAGGTAGTAAATTTTATTGCCCGCCGATACCCTTTCGAAGTAAAGTTCCAAAAAGCACCGATGACGTTGTCGCAAACAGTGTCGCTCACTCTACGTGCTTCTTTTTTTTTAGTAAACACGAGAATTTGTTTTAAGGTGCATGAAGCGAGCACAGCGAAGGACGAGTCCGGAAAAGCATTTTCAGCGAATAATGAAGTATACGACTTGGCACTGAAAATAACGTTAAAGTACATCCAGAAAGGATTTAGGTGATGTGTTTCGGAAAAGCGGCCGTGCGTGAGCTGTAAACCCGTCAAACCCTGTGGAACATAAATTCATCAACCCAAACGTCAAATGACTGTTGATTCCACAGAATCAATTCTGCTTCATCGAAAAGGAGTAAGGTGGTTGCGTAGTACATGGCAGTGGCTTTCCGCATAAGAAAGCGGCTCGGCAAGAGAACAAACGTCAGGAACTGTTGTGTTCGTGTCAGTTCGTAGACGTAAAGCGAGAAGAGCTTTTGGCAGTGGCGCGTGGGAAAAACAAACTGTCAGATTTGAAGCCGTTACCGTTATTGTCTGGATAACAAACGTGGGAGCGGCGGCGGATTGAAATGTATCTTGCCACTTTCTTTCAAGCGTCTCTGCACGAATCTTCGACGGAACACGGTTTGGCGTTGTTGCGAGGTTTGTTCGGTTCATTCCCGAGTTGGCTGGCTGGCGCGCAAAAGAAAGAGTGACTCCGATTTCATGCACGACGAACTCTTCTCCACTCTTTATTACGTCTTTCTTTCTCTCTCCCTGCCTTTGACAAAACTAAAAGCACCGAGACTACCCACACTGGTCACATTCCAAGGCGGCTGCTCACGTAGGCGATGTTGCAAGAGCATCATCCACTCAGACTGAGTATACCCCCACGTTTTCTTGATAAAAGGTCTTTGCGACGACATTATATCAAAAGAAGGTAGCCAACGTGCCGTATTGACTCGAGTAATAGCCGCATTGTTTATGAAGAAAACCTGAGGGTTCGCTTTTGCGCGGAGCAAGCAGATTGACAATCACCTCGTTCGACAGCATGATTCCAGCTGTTTGCAAGACATAGATTACATCTTCGTGCCAAGATACCATCCTTGAAGATTGAATTTGTATGGAGAATCGTGTTCTCGATCTGGTTATTTGCTATGTTGTTTATGCTCAACGCAATGTTTGGTTGTATATGTGTTCTGTGGGAAAGTAGACGCAAGGGCCTTGTTCCTAAATAGTGCGGCGATTACTCGAGTAAATACGATGTTTGCGTTTGGAATGTCAGAACGTCATATACTTTAGGGCAGGGGTCTCAAACACTTGGCCTGCGGGTCGCACGCGGCCCGCGACTCTGTAAGACGCGTCCCGCAAGAAACACGTCACTGCAAGGCCCTGTTCCCATGTCTCGAGCGCTATACATTCGACGTAAATTGTAGTTTGATTTCGTCGTATCATTGCCACATGAAAAAAAGCTCTGCTCATATAACGTGTTTACAAATTTCGCACTATTCTGTTTTCTTTTGGACTGAGTATTGCTTCGCCGAAATATTTGCTTATGAGTCCTTTCTCGTGTAAATCAGCCGGAACGACACTAGCTTCGTTCGATTTACCTTCATCTCCTGCACAGGTGCAGAAAAATTTTGGGCGGTGTACTTCGTATATATATACATATACCGGAATTTGACTGCCCTACACTTCTCTGCACCGATGCAGGATGTGCAGGTAAATCGAACGAGCCTAACACCACTACTAGGCTGCAAGCGCGAGCTCTTTGCTCAAGGAGGCATCTCTGGTGCACAAACCTTTCCTCAGCAGGAACCACTGCCAAAGATCGCTATGAGCTCGGCCTTCTAGCCGTCAGAAAATGCTTTTAAAATACAAGTATTTTACTATAACGCTGTTATAAAAATCGCCGAAAAAGCAAAAGCTGCCACATGAGGAGATAGTATTTTCCATGACTGTTGAACGAAGTGAATTGTGCGACAGGGCCACGACAGTGTTTTTGCTCTTGTTCTGTTGAAAACTTGCAGCAGGTCGGCGTTTCAAGTTGTGTTATCACATCAGGCGTGAGGCCGAGGTAGTTGTGCATATATGCAGATCAAAACATAAAGGGTCCCTAATGTGGATTGTGAGATCACTCTTTTATAGCGCGAACTCAATCTATACGCACCCTAAGCATCCTATAAGACCCAAAATTACAATCAAGCGTGTCCTTTTTCACCCTTGAAAACTAAACCAAGCACCGTGGCACTCCCCATCCTCTGAGATATCTAAGAAAAATGGGCGTGTCAGTGGAGTTTGTTCGCGTTTTTAAGGGCGAAAAAGGCTACACGTGATTGTAATTTTGGGTTTTAAAGGATGCCTAAGGTGCATAGATTGAGTTCGTGCCATAAAAAGACAAGATAAAAGTACACCTTAGCGCAGCTTTAAGATGTTACTGGCAACACAGCGACCAGAGAGCATGAGCAGAGAGCACGAGGTGCCCTTCTGTAGAAAATCTGTCGTCGTTGGGAAAGTCGGTTGTTTTACAACGTGAAACACCATTGCTTTTTTTGTTGTTCCCAAAAAAGCAAAATATGCCCCTTTTCCCCTCCCCCTCCCCTCCTCCACCCCATTGACCCTCGACCCTTGGGGGGTCGGGTAACTGGCTTCACATTCGAATGAGTTTAAGACCCCTGCTTTAGGGTATGCCTAAAAATAGACGGATACAATCGAAAGATAGTAAGCGAGACTAAGTGATTAAAGCGATATTTAATAACAATACGCTAAGGGCTTGTCGTTTTTTCTGCGATATGAATTTGTATACCTTGCTTCAGCGCTTGAGTTCCGATACTCACTGACAGCGCTAGGGCGTGGCGATGTCTCGAGCATTTCATTATCGCTCAACAATCAATCAGATTGCAGCATTATTCGATGAGGACGCCGAAGAACCAACAACGAACCAAGAAGCGTGGTCATTGGCCATGCCCTGCGTTTGTTACGCTCTCAGAGACTAGAGACGCTCTGCTTATAACGCCAATTGTTTAATCGTAAACGAAGGAGTAAAAAAAACCCTGCACAATTGGATGGCACGTTTGATTTAATTAGCATACATTAAGAAAAGAAGAAAGTTCAGAACAAAAGGTGGAAGTCCCAAAGACAGTATTTCTAAAAGAATACGCCCAAAATGCAGGGTCGTCGTTAGTCGTGACGAGTTGTAATTATCCTTACACCGCGTAGGTGCTGTAGTTTAACGCTCAAGAGGGCCCCGCCCTTACCGACTTCCGAGAACTAGTAGTCTAGCCGTTCATTCTTGCAACGCAGAAAGTACGTTTATTTGTTTTGTTGGAACTACCCGTATGCAAATGGCGAGCTTGGTGAATCATGGCAATTTAAAAGGAAAGGATTGAAAGCGTGGCAAGTCGGACTACATATAATTAAAATATTATGATTTTTTTTAATTTTCACTAAAGCTCAAGGTCTTGCGGTGTGACTAATAATATCCTGAAACGGACGACATATATGTTGACGCTGGATTAGTGAGATCACTTTCTTTCCACAACTCCGCACTCGGGGCGCTTCCATTTTCGGAAAGCGTATAGTGGAGTTTTGTTTCTCCCTCCTGTCTGGATTGAACGTTGTAGGTTTTATTTCTTTTTCACTTTTAAATTGTAAATGTTTGCCTCAGTCTTGCCGTTGAAAGAGCCTTAAAAGCCTCGTGGTTAAATTTCCGAAATACTTTGGTGATACGTTCGTCCTCAAAATAGTAAGCGCGGCTACTCGAAAAGCAATGAAAATTCCTAGAAATTTAAATGACCGTCAACGACAACGTGGCAAATGAAATGGTTCTCCCTATCGGTAGGATTCCGTGCTTTCGGAGAGTTTATTTCTCGTGAAAGTTCGAAAGATGTTTTTCGGAGTTTATTTTTTTGCTGAAAATTAGGTTGTTATGGGAATTCATTTTTGTTAGATTCCCGTTTCACGGAAATTCGGAGTTTATTTTACTGTGTTCCCAATTTCTAAAAATTAAACAAATAAAATTAACTTTGGGTGCAATGACCCGTTGTCCTGAAGAAACCTTGACAGTAGTTCGAGATTTCAAAGGAAACTGAAATGGCATCTCCACAAGACCACTGACCCTGTGCTCGTATAAAGTTTATTTGTAGAACACTGTCTTTTTTCCTTTTCATTTTTCGTTGTGACCTCGAAATTCGGAGTTTCTCGGATAAATCCGAATTGATAGAAAATTTAACGGCAAGTGCTTTTTGGAGTTTTTCTAGATTTATCCGAAAACACCAATTAAAAAAAATCTAACTCTTTCGCTGACAGGGCTGTAGATGCTGAACTTATGCAGGCCTGCCCTTTTGACATAATCACTTGTGCCTCATATCGGCAAAAGAGTTAGATTTTTTGAATTATGTCCCTGATTTACCTCCTCCTTTCTTTTACGTGTAAATATCGTCTCAGAGTTACCGCCATCTTCTTTTACGTGTGAACTTTGAACGTCTCCTGTATTCAGTCTAATCACTATACTCATGAGGATAAGTGATTAATAATATCTGTCAGTTTTAAAATGAACAACACGTTAGGGGCTAATTATTTAGTATAGATATTCCTTTAATTGAAGGTTAAAATACCCATAACATATTTCTTCTCCTTCACAACCTTTCCATTAAACGTCAGTTGTGAGTTCAGCGCTTGTCCTGTGTACGTCTATTACCTGTCCTTGTCCACTGCGCAGGAGTGTGTAATATGGCGGGTAAGTTTTTCCAGTTACATTTAGTGGAGAAATATCCCTCTAAAGGCCCTGTCACACTGGAGGCAACAGTTGGACAACTCTATCCGGCAACACGGGAAAGTCGTGTTGCCGGCGACTGTCACATCGAGGCAACAACAACAGTCGGGCAACGTGTTGCTGCCGCCCGGCAACCGTGTTGCCCGATTTGTTGTCCAGACAACCCTGTCACACCGCGCTGACGGCGAGGACAACACGGGGAACACTCCGCCATCTTGATTGTTTACCTTCGTTCGTGTGCGGCGCGGAATCGCTGGAAATGTGACTCTACAAAGTGCTAGTGCGTTCGAAGGGCCGGGAATTACCACGGTACGACCATCAACCAGTGACTGTGATTAGAAAACTTGACACCGGGAGTATTTTCCACTCTTTATTTTATCGAAATGTTCTTCAGTCGCTGACAAAGCGGATGGCCTAACCGAGGAAAGTGACAGCGCCGATATATTTTCGGTATTTACGCCACCGTATGAAGTGTTTCTGTCCGGTTCTTTCATGCAATTCCTATTTCTACTGTAAAATTGAGTTAGCACCGGCAGTACCCCAAAGCGTCTTTTGTAGCGTGGTGTTGAGCTGAACCACGGTGGCTGAACTGACAGCGCTTCAAAACTGCGACACTGACACGATCGGCCTTCACAACAATCGGTGGAATAAATATTTTTCAACGCTGTCTACTTGCCTACCGCCTGCTATGTGATCGCTTCATTCCCCCAAAACGTCCTGGGTATTTTGAAGACAAATCAGGTGTCTGGTTTTAATGGTTGAAAACTAATCAAGGTCTGGTTTTAATGCTTCGATTTTCAATCTTTGGTTTTCTGGGTTATCTTTATTATACTTCATCAGCGGGTGAGTAGGCATGCCATTTTATTTTACTATCAGTAATGTGAGCTGCGTCTCTCGGCCGTTCTCTATAATTTCAAAACAACAGTCTGAACGTTCACGACCGTAGCTGTTACCATTTCGAAAATCGCTTTCCGTAACTAGGCAGCAAAAACATTATTCGAAAATATTCTAGCTGCACGCCAGCCCTAGTTACCGGTAAATAACGTTTTCCAAGCCTTTATTTGAGGCAGACGTTATTGAAAGGGGGACTAGCTCTACCATCGAAGCCATTTATGTTGTCGTGTTGTCGGCCCAAAATTCGCTCAGCCAGCGATCAGGGCAGCACACGTTGTCCGACACAAGTTGCTGCTGTTTTTGTTGCCGAAAGCTGTCATACCGAGGCAACATTTTGGTTGTCGTACATGTTGTCGTGCTGTTGCCTCGATGTGACAGGTTTGTCGGACAACATGGGAAGCGAGCAACAAGTTGCCCGACTGGTGGACAACGTGTTGTGTTGCTGTTGCCGTCGTGTTGCCTCAGTGTGACAGGGCCTTAAGCATCACGGTGTCACATGACATCGCGTGACACTTTAGTGTCACGTGACCCATGGGCGTCTCGTGACACTGTTGTCACGTGACAACCTAATGTCAGACGACACTGTGACGTCACTAGAGACTGTGAAGTCACGTGGCGCGTCCAACTCTACGTGAAACACACTCGAGATTCCGCTGCGAAACCTCGACTATGCACCCAGACTCTGTTTTTTTAACAACAAGCCCAGCGTTCGCCCACACCAGGTGGGGGGACTAGTGCGCGTGCGCACAAACGAAATTAGCCTGAGATGAAGCGTCTGCGCATGCGCAGTGCCCACAACAGCGTTCCCGCAGTGACATAACGCCGCAGAGTTTAAATAATGAATAACGCGTGTCGCAAAAAAGTAAAAAAGCAAAAAAGAACTTTTCGATGATATCATGACGGAGGGTCGTGACGATGTCAGCGTCCATTACCTTTCCCATCCAATGCTTTCTTTCATGTCGGGGGTTCCGCAGAGCGACTTGCTCAACCATTGTGCCGCAACGGGCGTGCGCTTTGTAATCGTCATTCCCATTGTTCTGCCGGGATCCCACGCGAGTCAGTGTCGTGCGCTTGGGGGAAGCCCAGACGCGCATGTATTACGCGTGTGACACCGTTTCTCGATCTCAACGGCTCCTCGTGAATGCCCTTCGGCATTCTGCGTATGCGTCATCGGGCGAAAGATGCGACAGGATTTTTTTCCACGTGTTTCGTTTCCCAATCCGAACTGTTTTTATTTCGTAGAGCCGCGTGCAGGAAACTGTTGGTCGAAATCCAACTTTGCGTTGAAACTAAATTGAATCAAATTTGTTGTTGGATATTACGTTTTGGCAGTACGTGCGGGATTGCCTTTTTATACCCTTGCCACGTGGCAAAATTTAATGTAATTTCTAGCTAATGACATTAAGATCATCATTTATGGGTGCGCAAATCCAGGTGCAGAATTAACACTTTCAAGTACAGTGACATGGTAACACAGGAACGGGGGAAAAACGGGGACAGGGAAACACTGTCACAGAAAAGTTGTTGCTAGAATAATTATTGCCTTGTTTGCCTAATGGGGCCCATTTTTTTCCCTGCGTTGAAATTATTGTACAAGGTCATTTATATGTGAATCCTTCTGCATCACACAATTTTCAGTGTGTATCTTTATATTCAAATTTTTTTGCATTTCTTTTCCGCTCTTTAATAATGCCCAGAATTGAGCAATGTAGGTACCTGAATAAATAAATAAAATAAATTTAAGTGATCGACGTATACACTTGCAGTCCTAGCCTCAGGCGTCGCGCGCGCACCGCGGTGCTCCAATCTTACTGCCAGTTCCAAAAGAAAAAGACAAGTTCCTGACATGGAACAAAAAAGACGACATACGAATATGGGATTGAAAATATTTTAGATAAGTGGTTTTTCTCAAAAAAAAATATCTTAAGGACAGGCAAAAAAAAAAAGCCGTTTCCATTTTAAGGTTGTGCACTAAGTAAGATATACAACTGATTGATCGGTGGCCTTTAATTCATTTATTAGATTAATTCGTCTGATTTGAAAACCGATGCAATAGTGAAAGTGTTGTGAGATATAAATATACTACAATTGGTCCCAAGAACACAATTTCTGAGATTCGTATAGTGATGCAGGAACTACACCAAATCCCTCTAATCTTCTTTTTGCTTTATTTGTGTGTCGGTAGTACAGAGAACCGTATTTTTGTTTTGTTTGTGTCTTTGTGTCGCAGGAACGAAGTCGCAGTGTTTTAAGCCCAGACTCCGGTAGCCATGTGGCACCATACTCCGATTCACCCTATAACCCTTGATGCGCACAGTGGCTTCAGGAGCAACACTGCAAAGCATTTTTTTCTAGATACCAAGACGCCGGGAACCGCCGAATGCCCATTAGAAGCTCCCTATGCAGCACGCTTGCGTTGCGCCACCTACAACATAGATGGCATGCACTTGCTTGCTCTGATTTTATTTTATACCCCAACTTGCTTGCGTCGGCATGCCACGTGTTTTTGAATGCTCCACCAATGTAAATACCTCTAAATATAATATTACCCAATAGTCTTTCAGAGACAAATAAGCGTCTGAATGCAATCTCAACTCCCCTGGCGAAAAACGTTCATTAACGAATGCGCCGTTTTTGTCTGGTTTGACTAAATCTAAGTGGAACACGCACTTTTGTAGCTACTGAGGCTACATTGGGCGTTCGTGCTACTAGTAGTTTCGAGATCTTCGTGGATCCGATCTTACTTCGATGTGTGTATTTGTTTATGTCGCCATATACAGTATGTGGATGTTCAGTGTAATATTTAAATACTGTAATAACGTTACATTCTCATTGATAAAAATATTCGAATAAAATATATTGGTGTAATATTTTTTACTGTCCCGATGAGAGGTAACAGAAAAAAGGTCCAGTCTCAGAGCCACTTGGCTCTGGACTTGAAGCAGCGTCAGGTGAAGAGTGCCGTGGACTACAAACTAGATGCTGAAAGTTGGGTTCAAAGTCATCAGGGGCTCGACAATGCAACTACACAGTTGGATGTCAAGTTACGCCGGCATTCAGCGTACTCGGACACATGCACCCACGATGGAGCAACAAAGAAATAAAAAAACAGATAGAAGTGACTCGACCAATTACGGTAAAAGAGCACACGTGGACTCAATGGGAGGTGTCGACCATCGAGTGTGCTCATCGAGTTATATCGCACCGACCACAAGTGCACGAAAGTTGTACACGAGGGACCTTCTACTGGACCATTGATGTGTCCATCGTGAATGCCTGGTTGCTCTACAAGCGTCATTGCAAGGCGACCGGGCTTACCCGAAAGCCACTTTCGCTGCTAAGTTTCCAGGATGCATGTGGCTGGAGGCGCTAGGCTTCTGGAGAAATGCAACAAACAAAAACAGCAGTCTCGTTCAGAGGACGAAGCATCGCCGAAATCAAACTCTAAGCACCCAAGAATGCAAAGCCGGTGGACGATGTTCGGTGCAGCAGTGTTCAGCACCGGCCAGTCATTGAGGAAAAAAGGCGACACTGCAGGTCCTGCTCAAAGAATTCAGTCTCTCCTACTGCAGCAAGTGCAACGTTGCGTCTCTGCCTGATCCCCAGCAGAATCGCTTCATGCAGCATTTCACTACATGTAGTCCTCACGAATGCCCAATGTAGCTCAGGAGCAACATTCACACAGCATAAACATTAAACACAGTTTGCAATTTTATTTTATGTTGCAAAATCATTTTTTTACTTGTTTTGAATTAACCCAGAAAAGTTTCATCTCATTCTTTCATCGGGAAAGTAGTTTGGGCATCAAAGGGTTAAAGATGACACTATGCTTCGTTTCACCTTATGTTTGGCGGCCACCACAGCGGAGGCGTCGGCCGCGCGAGCTCATAAAGCGTTGACGAGCTGCCCTTCATACACGAAAGCTCGTGCCGCCGAGATGTGCCCTAAGGCAAGAAGCCCGCGCTTGTAGCCTTCCCTGCGGCACGTCATAAGGTGAAATAGGACTATAGAAGCTGCGCCTTCATCGTGAGCTCTGACCTCTGCTATACTCTGTTTCAGCTTGTGCTGTACCGCAGGAAAGGCTACAAGCGCGAGCTCCTTGCCTGCTAAGGCACATCTCGGCGGTACACGCTCTCGTGCACCAAGGGCAGCTGCAAACGCTGCGAGCTCGCGATTCTAGCCTCGCTGCGGTACAAGATAAGGTGAAGCGAGGTATAACACAAGTACGAACGCGCAGGCACGCGCAACCAAAGCACCACGGAAGCCAGCGAGCTCTTGCTGAAGGCGGAGCATCTAGTCTCGGCTTAGGTGTTAACGGAGTTTAGGGGTTGGTTCCAGCTTCTAGAGTTCCAGAGGTTAGCCTGAGCTGTATAGTATCCAGATGTTATAAGCGATTTTCGAAAATTTTTGAACTGAAAAAATGGAGCTTGTTCCCGCTAGCAGACGCCATGTTTTTTTATGTATATTTGCGGACTCCCTTGACGGCCATTTCTTCAATCAGAACTTCCGAAAATTGCGTATAGCTTTCGATCCTGAAACCTTGGCATCTTATTGCCAAAGTCTGAACGAAGCTAGAGCTGCATTTGAGCCGAGATTGAGGTAGTTTATTTTTTGCGATGTGAAAAATACGGTACCCTTACTTCCTAGAGAGCCATTCAAATATTACTGGGTAAAAAGGACGAATAGAAATGTATATACGCTTTACTCACGTCTAGTCGCCAGCTACCAAGTGCTCTTTCGGCAATTGAAGAGTGCAAGACAGGAGTAACTCCCCTGTATTTTGGTTTCGTAATATCCCGAGAGATAGCCCACTTAAAATCAAGAACGAATGGGATTAAAATAAGGGGTAAACTAACTTTCGGTGTATGATAAAAAAGAAACTTGAATAAAAAGGCTATTTTTAGATTATGTTTTCCTGCTAAACTTGTTATCGCGGCGAGGGACAATGAAGCAAAGATGACCGTACTTCCCTGTCAGCAATGTTCGCTTATATCCCGCCGTAGCGAACTAGCCGTATTAAAGCCAAGATCATCATTTATCTGAAGACTACGATTACCGGGACTGGGCTATCTTTGGGTGTTTAAAATAAAATAGCAAATCAAGCCAGAAATAAGGGGTAAGTTGGCTCTGGATGGGGCATCTCTCGAGATATTATGACAGTACTTTTAACTCTAGATCGCCCCGAGTGCTGAACATTTTGGGGCATATTTTGATGTAAAAATAAGTTAATGGTTATGCATTCGTCACGTCTCGTAGGAGTGGAAATATTTCAAGTGATTGAATTTTTAATGTTGAGTTTGACGGCGACAAAGACGTTGCCCTTCTTCTCACTACCTGAACTCAACTCCCAGCCGAGCGCTGACGCGGCGTTTATTCTATGCCCCGCTCTGGCCTTCTGTAGGTTACGTAAAAAAACCGGCACTACGGCCTTGACAGCCTCGTTGCCTATATTTTGATTTCCCCTAGGTCGCAGCGCAGACAGAAGCCGATGTCACAATCCAGGCGTATACTGGGCGCTCTCGTTTAGATTCAGCCAACGAGTGGCAGTCGTATTTTTATTTTGCTTCAAATTTTTATATTTTGTGGAGCATGTTCCAAGAAGAACAATCCTTTTTATTTTAATGTCCTGACGTGATCAGTTCCCGAGAAAAAAATCTCAAAGAAGCGGGAAAGAACTACGATGTTTTGACGATTGTCGTGTGTGGCGTTTTTGAATCACTCTCAATCTCAAAGTATTCAAAAGAGAGCGTCTATATATTTTAGTGTGATATATATGCAAATAGGTAAGGCGACATTATAACTGATATTTATTATTCGTCGCTCTAATCTTTGTAAAAATTCCCAAACATGCCTCCGCGAACAACTGTGACCTAAATTGCGGATTTTATTTTGAGTCTACTATGTTTAGTATCGCTTTTAAAATAATACCACGTGTAGAAACTTTCATTGCCTTCCAAACTAAGCAAAGTTTGTGTTTTTATCATGTACGAGTACTGAGAAATAAATTATGAAACAGAGAGGGTTTTCACTTTTCGTTCAATTTCAGCACGCTGTATAAAAAAAAAAACATTTTTTAATTCTTTTTTTTCCGTCGCGTTCTTTTCACATTCTTCTTTTAGCCAGAATACATTCCGTTAGAGGTATTTGCCTTGGTTTTGAGTTTTAAGCCTCTAAATATGCTAAAAAAGAGCAAATGGCGATGGTGGGATTTGACGATTTTCGTGTGTGGCGTTTTTGAACCACTCTCAATTTCAAAGTATTCAAAAGAGAGCTTCGATATTTTTTATTGTTATATATATGCAAGTCGGTAAAAGGACATTCCAACTACTATTTATTATTCGTCGATCCAATCTTTGTAAAAATCCCCAAACATGCCTCCGCGAACAACTGTGACCTAAACTGCGGATTTTGTTTTAGTCGACTATGTTTAGTTTTATTTTTAAAATAATACTACGCGTAGAACCTTTCATTGCCTTCCATATTATGTAAAGTTTGTGTCTTAATCACGTACGAGTACTGAGAAATAAATTATTAAAAGAGTAGGTTTTCGCTTTTTGTTCAATTTCAGCTCGTTGTAAAAAAAATAATAAAAAAACATTCTTTTTAAGTTTTTTTTTGCGTCGCGTTTTTTTACACTTTTCTTTTAGCCAGCATACATTCTGTTAGAGGTATATGCACTAATTTTGAGTTTTAAGCCTCTAAATCTGCTAAAAAAGAGCAAACGCTGATGGTGGCTTTATGGGTTATAGCTTTATAATTTATTCTTTATTATAATAATCTAAGGGACGTTGAATAAAGACTCATATAAAAGACATGAATGTCGTTAGGCGTATAATAACAAGTTTGCGATTCTAAACGTCTAAACACTATAAAATCGCAACTGCCGCAAGCGGGTTTTCAGACAATTTCCGCCGGTGCCGTGATTGGAGGGGCCTCAAGCCTAAACCCTATGTGCTACATAATCTATACTACGTTAGATATATCAAAGTATAATATTGTAACACATTAGAGTAAAATACACTTCCTATTGGAAACCTAGATTTTTAAATGCGAAATTTTATATTTTTAATGCGAAATTCATGTTGATAACAAAACCGAATAATTTATTTTAGCATATTTAGAGGCTTACAACTCAAAGCCAGTGCATATAACTCTAACGGAATGTATTCTGGGTAAAAGAAGGGTGTAAAAAACGCGAAACAACAAAAGAAAAAATTAAAATTGTTATTTTTTATAAACCTGCTGAAATTGAACGAAAAGTGAAAACCTTCTCTGTTTAATAATTTATTTCTCAGTACTCGTACGTGATTAAGACACGAACTTTACATAATGTGGAAGGCAATGAAAGGTTCTACACGTGATATTACTTTAAAAACAAAACTAATCATAGTCGAGTAACAAAAAAATCCGCAGTTTAGGTCATAGTTGTTCGCGGAGGCATGTTTGGGGATTTTTACAAAGATTTGATCGACGAATAATAAATAGTAGTTAGAATGTCGTTTTACCGACTTGCATATATATCACAATAAAAAAAATAGAAGCTTTCTTTTGAATACTTTGAGATTGAAAGGGGTTCAAAAACGCCACACACGAAAATCGTCAAAACCAACCATCAGCATTTGCTCATTTTTTAGCATATTTAGAGGCTTAAAACTCAGAACCAAGGCAAATACCTCTAACGGAATTTATTCTGGCTTAAAGAAAAGTGTAAAAAAAAAACGCTACGCAAAAAAAAAAATTAAGTTTTTTTTTATACATCGTGTTGAATTGAACGAAAAATGAAAACACTCTCTGTTTCATAATTTATTTCTCAGTACTCGTACATGATAACAAACACAAACTTTGCTTAGTTTGGAATGCAATGAATGGTTCTA
Organism: Ixodes ricinus; assembly: GCA_037355805.1. Taxonomy (NCBI): domain Eukaryota; kingdom Metazoa; phylum Arthropoda; class Arachnida; order Ixodida; family Ixodidae; genus Ixodes; species Ixodes ricinus. The sequence goes on along the minus strand of JAZHYW010001043.1, from coordinate 32,750 downwards.
CACGTGGTATTATTTTAAAAGCGATCCTAAACATAGTCGACTCAAAATAAAATCCGCAATTTAGGTCACAGTTGTTCGCGGAGGCATGTTCGGGAATATTTACAAAGATTGGAGCGACGAATAATAAATAGCAGTTCTAATGTCGTTTTACCTACTGGCTTATATATTACACCAAAAAATATAGACGCTATATTTTGAATACTTTGAGACTGAGAGTGATTCAAAAACGACACACACGACAATCGTCAAAACCTCGTAGTTCTTTCCCGCTTCTTTGAGATTTTTTTTCACGAACTAATCGTGTCAGAACATTAAAATAAAAAGGATTGTTCTTGTTGGAACATGCTCCACAAAATATAAAAATTCGAAGCAAAATAAAAAATACGACTGCCGCTCATTGCCTGAATCCAAATGAAACCGCCCACACTATTTTCTCGGCAGCGGAGGGACTGGAAGCCGGCCCCACGTAACGCTTGTGGGCGGAGCGTTTCCTTATTTCGACGCTAAATTCTTAACTTGTCACCGACAATAGTCTGCATTGTTCTTTCCTTTGTGTGGATAGGGAGTTGTAGTATATCGTTTTCAAAGGCCCGCTAACGCTACGGACGCGCGCGCTTCAGAGCATGCATCGAAGTGGCAGTGCGAGCTCCTGCTACAAATAGCGTGACCTGAAAACACGATCTACTAAAACTCTCTATTACCAAAACCGTCTCCGCTATGACGACTCAAGGGAGTGATTGTTGTGGTCGGTGTCACTTTCAGCGTTCGTGCAAATGGCGCGTGTTCCGCTCGCGTTTCGAAGCGACGAACAGAGCACACGTGCTCGTCTGTGGAGATCGCATGCTGGGCTGTGCATTTAGAAACATTAGAACCAAAAAAATGCCCTGCCGTCAGAGAACTAGGTGAACAAATCACCATGTAACGAGCTAGACGAACGCCGAGGCCGAACATACATATAATGGTAAAAATGAAGTGTGCGACGTGACACTGATTTGTATACTTGCTCTCTTGCTGCTCAGTGGGCACATAGAATAACTTTTAGTTCATATATGAACGAAGTATTCTTGATAGGAATAGCAGAGCGTGCAGGCGAGCTGGTGAAGTTCCAACATCTTGAACACCCGAGACTTGGGAACAAAAAAGTGGGCAATACACGCACAGCCATGCGAGTGTGTTTTTCCATTTCTTGTTCCCAAGTCTCGGGTTGTCAAGATGTTTAAGTATTCTTCCATATTCAGGTATCTAAGCTTTTCTTTTTTTCAACAGGGCCAGACTACATTTTTGCTCTCGTTTCAAACAGCCCGAGGAATCGAACAATTCTCGTGATATAGGTTGCTTCGCTTCGCTTCCAGGTTCGATGCCTTACGAGAACGTGTTGCGGTAAACAATTGACCCTTCTTTCTTCTAAACGACCGACCGTTTAGGTTGGCACAATAGCCTGCGGCTGCTTCTGTTTGTTCTGCTGATCGCGGTCTTTAAACGAGGAACGATCAATTGATTCGAAACAAAGCTCGTAAGAGGCCTTGGCGTCGTCCACGAAGTAGCCTCTGCACCCCTGCACTTTACGGGAATATATGATTGCCTTTGTTCGGTTTATTCTTTTTTATTTATTGATTCTGCTTATGACCGTCCTGGGAACGGTAAAAATTAGTCTTTGTCTGGTTCGTGACGTTGAACTTTATGAACACCGTGTCGACCAGTCGTGGTAAGCATGCCATATTTGCGAAGGTATTTGTGCGATACTACTCTCGTGGTTAGCCCCGTTAAAAGCTAATGAATGACGAACCGGTTTGCCCCGAGTGAGGTGTCTATTCGTAACTTTGTTACATTTCACGCATTTTAAGCAAAACGTTTATATACATATATATATATATATATATATATATATATATATATATATATATATATATATATATATATATATATATATATATATATATATATATACAGTAAAAGTTGAAATGAAACCGCTAGCAGATTCTCCTCACACTCCTGACTTACTATGCAGCCCCGCATCACCTATTGGTTAGGACATCGAACTATAGGTTCGGAGGGAAACAAAAGCACGTGGGCGAGTTTGGGGGAAAACAAACGCTGGTGCCCCATGCGTGGAAGCACGTGCAACGTGCGCGTGATCATAGCTTTGGCAAGCTTGAAATTGCATTGGCATTGGCTTTCCCGCACGAGCAGAGCACGCAATGCAAGTTCGTCTGGTCCCCAAATAAGTCCACACGTGCTTTGGTTTACACCCCGACGTCAACCAATGACGACGCGCGCTTGGCTGCCTCATCGTCGCTCGCTCCCTGCGCTTTGTTGCCCATTGATTGTTGGCGTGCGTCTGCTTGCGTTCCGAGGCGCCAAAGACGCAATTTAAAACACCTACTCGGCGTATGTGTTTACCTAACACAATGCCCGCGCACTGGATTCCTTGCGACCTCGACTGGGCACGCTGCACAGATTGGAAACGAGTGCTGCGTAGGCCTTTGGCTGGGACTCGTCACTTCTCTGAGCGTGAACACGAATCCCAGCCGAACGCTGCGTCAGAAACAAGCAAGCACTTTATGTTTCTTGCCCATACGGATATAATTACCAAAAACTTAAAAAAAAGAAGAAAAAAGTGCAGGGTTAGGCTTTGAGCGCCAATCCCTGCGCGACGCTCTGATCACTGGCTCTGATGGAGGAAGACAGTGGTTAGAGAAAAGATAGCTAGCCTTTGTGTCTACCCTCTAATCCTTCCAATCAGAACTGTACCTGACGTCGCCAGACCTTTTCATCTTAGTAGTTGCCTTACCGGCGGATAGAGGGCGTGACGCACTTGCCACCATTTGCTTGCTTCAATTTGGTTGGTTTCGGTTTCAATGTGCACGCGGCTGTGTTGCCGTTTGATGTCGCTCTTGCCTAATTGCGTGATACAAATCTGTTCCTTGTAGCACACAACCAATGAAACAATGGTACTGAGCCATTTTGAGGACTACGAAAGGGTTTCGAGCCTAAATTGCGAGGCTTTTTTGCGAACACCTTCGATGCATCTGATTACGTTCATCGTTAATTTCGGCCATGGTCGGTGGCGAAACGACTGAACTGATACAGAAAGGATTATCATTGTCTACAGCTGTACCTGATGACACTAGTTTCCAGAAAAGAAACGAAGAAATCTAATTAGTGAAAAAAACTAGTACATGAATGTGGTAGATGCAGGTCGACAGCTTGATTAGCAATGTGCTGAATCGGAAAAACAGATGAACTCGCAAGTTTACTACTCACTGTTTGGTTTTCGTAGACACCCAACTTTTTGTGAGATTTGCAAACTAAAAAAGTATCGTATAATTGCTCAGAGAATCTATCAAAACAAGTGATATTGCCTTGGCCTGTTTTATTTAGTACTCAAGAAATATTTCGACAATATGTTCTGAGGCCGAGTAGAAAATTTCTTTAATTATCGGCCCTGCTAAAGTACTAATTGGCAGAATTTCAGATTTTCGGCCTTAGTAAATTTAACTATTCATTATATGGACATTTGTTTACGGCGTACTCAAGATACGATCATAGTAACAGGCCCGTCAAATCTCGACATTTCTCTTCCGTAAAATTGGCTAAACAAATTTAAAGGACAAGTTTGACTGAAGTATATATAATGCTAGGCGCCACTTTATGGACTTGTGTGAAGAGATCTTTATTTGTTTGAAAAGATGTGCTTTGTAGATTGTGTGCGTCGCCAGACACTGAAAGTAAATTTCTATTTGCCATCGCCAACGATGGACTGGGGATGATTTTTATGGAGACGGCTCCTTTCGGCGTCATATTATGCGGACCCCAGACACTGGCGAGTTTTAGAATAGTGTACACAAAATCTTCACACACACGCACACGCAGCACGCGCGCGCACGCAAAAAAACACAAATAGCGTCGTCACCACTGTGCGTGTGCAGAGGCCCAACTGCGTTTTGGATTGGCACTATGGAGACGACGCTATTTCATTGCGTACTAAAAATTTCGCGTACCTATTCCGAGACTTGCTAGTCTTAAAGGGCCACTGAGAACACCAACATCGCTGTTTTTATTCTTATTGCAAACGACTTGAAAATAAGTCGTAGGGATCGTCCTAAAAAATATCAAGCTTGATAACAGCGTTATTGCATAAAAAATAAGTTTTTGTTTTGTTTTCTAAGTTTGATTGAAACGTCGGCTTAAATTTATGACGTTGTTGGCGAAAATGGTGCATTCCTTACCTTTTCGGATGATCTCAAACAGGAAGTGTCGTTTCACTTTTATTTTCTTCCCTCTCATCGCTCATGGGCACGCCGCGCACCTAGCAGGACTTCCGGCTTGCAGACCTCTTTCTTTTTTTTTTCTAGCAGTATTAGTTGGTTTAAAACGATTTTTAAAAAGGTCAGGAAGAGAACGACGTGTAGCAGACCTTGGGGAGCGACGTGAGGGGCGATGTCGAAGAGGTGCAGCGTGAGAGGTTATCCGAGAGGTTGTCTGGCACCGGAGAGAAAACAACTCGTCCGAGCCAACCTCGACTTCCCCGTCGTGCGCACCACTCTCGACGCCCTCAGAACAGCTGCAAGGTGCTCCCATATTTAGAGTATGAAGAAAAAGCTAGGAGACGTCCGATGTTTTGTCATTAACACTTCCGGCCTGTGATTTTTATTTTTCGAAGTCAGCAGTGTAATGCCCTCACACTCGTCGTAAAAAAAAAAAAGTATTTTATGAATAACAATAATATTTATTACATACATGCAAATTGCGACACCTCTCAACGTTTTCAAAAATGTCTTTGCTAGTTACGTCACCAATAAAAGAAGCGAGAAAGAGCTCAAATTGTGGGAGGAGGACACAAACTTTGACGGGCTTTTTCGCGCGCCAACATTTTTGTTTTTCGCTATGATTTTTTGTTTGTTTTTTGCCACGGGTTTTTGAAGCGCGGAGACTGTTAAAAGGATATCGATCTTGAAGTTGTCTGTGTCCATTTAGCTGTTTGTGAAAGTTTCTTATGCTGGAAGCCCCAACCTTTGTGTTAAAATAAATTAAGTGAATTGAACTGGTTATCTTAAGAAAATAATTAAATCAACAGACCACATGCAAAAAGAAAAGCGCCATTTAGTGTACTCATGATCAATTATCAAAAATTTCCGCCATATTGGGGGTTCCCGACCGATAGTTTTGTCCCAGGGACAATGGATCCCGGCAAAGTGGGAGTCGCAGATCTAAAATATGATCACGTGCTGCCTGTCCAGAACGAACCCTTCACACAGCGTGTTCGATAAAGACCGTGCACTGACCTGGATGGCCCAGTTCACTGCTTGAGTGACGAGTCTTGAGACCTTGTTGCTGACAATTCCTTCTCCAGGATTTCACGGCCGTCTTTCTTCTTTGTAACAAAAACTAAACAGCAACCCAATTGAATGCACATATATATATGTCATTAATTATCCTAATGTCACGAAAACCGAGTTAAATGCAGATGCGCCTCGTGCACGGCTGCAAGATGTAAAAAAATAATAACAACAACAACACAGTATTGCGGTTTTGAATGTCATGATGATGACAGCTGGCAAAAATTTTGCATATGTACTATTGATAGACTTCCGACATAAAACCGGGCCCGCTTTGCAGTTTTTTTTTAAATTTGTAAATACACAGATAAAGCGAATGTTTACACTGTTAAAACGATTGAGAACGCGTCGAATACATGTAGGTGTGATATTAGTGATATTATGAACAAACAAATCGCCCGATGTTGACGCACCATTATTCCTAGCATCAAATAAAATGCAAGTTAAACATTTGTTGCCTATCTCCTCCACAAGTTTCCTCACATAAGCAACAGTAACGGTTTTCAATATATTGTAAATACGAAGGACAATGCTTTCAGAAATCACACATAATCTCCTTATACTGACTATCCTTGTCACTTTCCGATCCTAAATGCGTGATCATAAATATACGCGCTTCTTATTGCGAATGTTCCTCCAGTATTGGTAAAGAAAACCTGAGTTTTCAGAAGTAATTGACTTTTGAATTCCTCGTGTTGACTTAGTCATCTATATAATCTACGTGGATCGCTGGTTCCTGCGTCTCATTCTTACACGCATTCGGTACGCCGACTGTAAAAATGGTAAAGTCGTACTATAAAATTGCTGCAGAAGTTGTTCACATTGTGATGTAATGCAAATGTATAGTAGATGTAAGTATGTGACCACACTTCATATACTACAGGCAAAAAGACACGGTAAAACGTAAAGAAAAACACGAGTACAACGCATCCAACAAGACGCGGAGCGACGAGTTGAAGCAACCTAATGGCGGCCGCGTCACGTGATTTCAAGATGGCAGCGCCAAAGCGACTAAAATGAAAAGTTCTATAATTTCTGCTCTTAATCGTATTTGTAAGCGTGACTGTCCAACGCGCGCGACCAGGACCAGGAAGCCCGATTGCTTTCAGAAATCTGGGTCACCTATCCTGTACTGTTTCCACAATGGAAAAAGAAAAGTATTTGCCGGTCTAGCAAAACTAAGTAAAAATAACGGCACCGTCGACCTCTTAAGTTACGACTAGAAAGCGACACGTTACCTACCGACAATGCTCCGCGGTTTTGTCATTCCGAGTTTGATGGATTTAAAGACCCGACGAAGGTTACTCGGTTTGGCAGTAATCAGTATTCATGCAGCCCGGCGTGACTGCTCAGTGACACCGTGGCGTGATTAGCCATTGTACAGATCTAGGTTACGTGATCCGTAGCACGTGAGTATTCGTATGCTAAAGTAAATAATAATAAGAAAAAAACAGTTCGCGAGCAAGGTCAAGTGAGAGCATGTTTGCCAGTCTGAAAAGCAAAAGTGGCGTTGACTTTGCCTTCCTAATTAGCTTGAAAGAAACGAACAAACACACACAATGTGAGCGTGTTCGTGCTCTACTTTTTTCAGCCGTGTAAGCAAACACGGAAGGTTACGTCCTGGCCCTTGCTAATTGTTGTTGAGTACCACACTTGAAATGGCGGTTTTCATTCCGGTTTAAGCTTAAAGCTGCCATCGGGTCTCATTGTGTCGGTGGCTGTGATACGACGTACCGGCCTTTCGGATCTTGAGTAAGTAACTGCTAATCTCGGCCAAGTTTTCCGCTGTCCTGTTGTTCGCTAATCGTCAACAACTATTTTGCGAGGGCCGAAGGGATCTAGCCCACTTTAAATGGACCTAAAAATCAGTTTCTCAACGTAGCGCGTTGCGATTTTCTACGGACGTGTGGGAAGGTGGTGGAAGTATGGAGGAAGATATGAATGAATGAACTTACCTCGTTCAAAAACGAAAAAAAGAAGAATAACCCATTTTTGGGCAGTCTACGGCACCATTACGAAAATAAAAGCGCGAAAGACAAGGACAAGAGGGAGACTATATACACAGGACAAGCGCTTGTCCTGTGTAGTCTCCCTCTTGTCCTTGTCTTTCGCGCTTTCTATTTTCGTAATGTTTAACCAACTAGACCAACGAATCATTTTTCTACGGCACCATTTTGGAGACGATGCCATATGGAGCTCGCTACTTGTATACGTTGCCAACAGATGGCGTAATGCGAGGCACGAGAGGGTGCGACTCCTCGACCGATCATTTCCGTAGAAGTAATGGGGGGGGCGGGGGGGGGGAGGAATCTAAACAGCTGTTTTTGTATTTAGTTTATTCTAAAACTATATCTCAAATTGAAGATCCTACATTAGATATATACTCGCGCCGCGCTGAAGGAAGCGCAGTCAAAACTTTCGGAAGATCGTCTGCTAAGTAAGCTCGGCACCGCTGCTCTTTCGACACTTCCGGCATCTGTCGGCAGCATTTTGCACACGGCCTACAATCTGCACGAAATGCTGCCGTAGATCACCTGCAACAGTTTTTTTTTTAAATTTTGAAATGAAGTATAAGTTTATCCGATGATATTTTGACTTCGTATTCCTACCACCCTGCCACACCTCTGCAGTAAATCGCAGCGCGATGCGTTAAATAACAAACTTCTGCGGTCCGTTTAAAGTGGGTTAGACCTCATTGGCCCTCGCCGTATATACATATAACTCAAGCGCTATTAAGCATTCGTTTAAAAAATCCCAACACACCAATCTAATAATCGTATTCTGGGCGCTGCTATCCCTGTCGTAACACGGGCTGGAGAATGCGTTTCGAGCACGCGCAGTAACTCTATTCCGCAGAATGTCGGATACCGCGTACGTATTAGTTCACAGCCCAGCGCTTCGGCATTTGTCGCCTCGGTGATAAGCGCTCGGAAGGTGTATACACCAATCACAAGAAGCGAAAGTATGCAGGCTAGCTGGTTAGGAAATATTATAATTTAAACCAAAGGTGGCCAGACAAATATATCCAAAGAGCCATAATAATAAAAAACTACAATCTGTAGTGAAGAGTCGCAATCAAAATGAGGGCAGTGGTGTTTTCATTTTTATTTTGGTTGGTGGCGAAAGCGGATGAAACTGATAAAGTAGGTCCTGGTCCTCATTATGTTTCGTCATTTTGCAGCCCTATTAGTGAAAGAAGCACGTTGAAGTTTGGCTCGAATGACGTCGTTGCTGTACTGAGCAGGTCAGATAGGCGTTTGTTCATCAGGGTCGCACTCTGTATTCGATTTTACCTCCTTCACTGTTGAGGAGAGTGCCTCAGAGCGGTACGTTGATTTGAATATCAAACAGAAGTTTCTGAGCCGCAGGCTTGACATGGGGATACCTTGGTTATGGGGGTAGGCTTCAGGGAGCGGCGACCCGCTCTTGAGCCAGAGAAGAGCCGCACGCGGCTCGCGAGCCTCGGTTTGGCCTTCCCTGATCTAAACCCTGCGACCCGGAGAAGTAAAATAACGGTCAAGACGTATTTTAGGGTTTTAGATTTTGATATACGAATAAATAGTAAATTCGGCCGGTGAGAACTCAACAACGGTTAATGTACTTCATTTCATTTAAAGTGAGAGCGCAATCACAGGAGAGACGACACGAAAACACAGACTAAAAAGGCAAGGTCACGGCACAGCCTACGCCCTCGATTGGTTTCACCGGTATGAGCACACGCTCAGAAGGACGACACGTGCTGTGGCGTTGCGCTTCGAGTGCCGTTTGACCGGCCCCTCGGTCTTGGAGGGTCGGTTACGCTCAGGCTTGAGCTGAGGTCACACTGCTAATAATACATCGCACAAAAAGACCGTCTGCATGTACAGATTCGAACGCTAGTCACCGCGAGATTTGTGCTGCGAATGTCGCATGACAACGAGTTCGAGGAGAAAACTTGAGCACGCGGCATTCGAACCACGGATATGTTGCGATGACTCGTGTCTGCAGACTGTCTCCTGTATGATGTATGAGCAGTGTGAGCCCGACTTAATTAGGGTAAAACGACGTGCAGACCGGGTTAAATTTTGAGGTTTTACGTGCACCAAATCAACCAAGGGCACGCCCCAGCGTAGAACTGAGGACATTTCTTTTTTATTCTTAATAATTATTTAAAAGAAAGTGAAAACCCCAGTGACACTGCTCATACCATGCAAATGACACGCGGTGTTTGCTGTAGACATGGCGACCGAATTATCTTCCGTCAGGCATCAGGCGTCTTCGAAGCATGCTTTGCTCCACATATATGTGTATGCCTGGAATATGTGTGCAGACAGTTCTTGTACGACTAATATCTCAGTACCGTCATACAAGGAGAAAACGCGCCTCAATTTGCAGACGGTCATTCGTGTGATCCCGCTACGACCGGTGCGACCCCGGTGCGACCCTGGTGCGACTCCGGTGCGATCCCGGTGTGATCCCGGTGCGACCCCGGCTTTAGGGTCCTTTCGACATGCAACCTAAATTTCGGTTATATGGCGCCTTCCCCTCAATGAGCCTCCGTCGGATGGCGGGCATGCATTTAGGCCGGGATTCGAACCCGCCAACTGGGTGTCCGTACACCGGCGCTTTGTCGCGGAGCCAGCGAGGCGACTGGTATCAAGGCGCGTAGACCCTGAATCGCTTTTTCACCTTCATTTCAATAATTAACGAAGCAGACAAGCGCCCAGATAACGGCCAGGAGCGAGCGCACAATAAACGCGCCGAGGTCGGTGGGCGAGCTTTCTCGTCTCGTCGGAGCATTCGCAGCGGCATAACTTTCCGGTGATCATTGTCTGCTCCTGTCTTCTCGTGCCGGGCGGCGATCGTGGTTGACTCGAGGACGCCCTCGCAACCACGCGGCGTGCCTTCATTCTAATTTCTTCCCTTTAGGCTGCCTTCACGCCCCGGCAACACAAAGGGGAACAAAGCAGGCTCTGCAACCGATCTCAGCCGTGAAGTGCGGCCTTCGGATATCAGCGCCCTATCCTCCGCGGTCTGCGCCGACCTGACAGTGGGGTGGAAGCTGCACGTGTTCGCTGGGCTAATCGACTGTTGGCCTTGCGCTGCATGGCGCGGTGCTATGTACGGACAGACGGAGATAGTGGTCATGGGACCCGGGGGTGAAGGTTAATTAGCTCAGCCTATACTCCGCTTCCACCTCAATAAAACAAACAAACACAACAAACAAACAAACAAACAAACAAACAAACAAACAAACAACAACTAACGTGACTCCGCTTCAATAGCTCCGCAGAGCAGCCAGAAAACACTCTAGAGAGACCTTCGTCCAGTCTAGCCAACATTAAACTTGGGCGACACTCAGAAACGAACAAACCAACAAAATGGACAAAGCCGTTTTGTTATAAAAGTGATGTCCATGCACGATGCGACATGACCAGAACGTGAGCACGAGAAGTTCATTTCCAGCAAAAGCGTACTTCCGATCTCGTCATTTGCTGAACTTTCCTCGTGGTGGCAGCGATTGGCTCTTCGACTGCAGCGTGGGAAAGTAAGGCGCACATAGTTTTTGTTTTAGAGCAGAACGTAAGAAATCCGTTCCGCGCTGGAACGCTGGACATACTATTTCACAGCCTCAGTGTGCCAGCGCGTATATAGTAACACAATTTCTTGTTAAACTTGCGGAAGAAAAACGAGAAGGGACGGACAAACACAAACTTCCGTCCCTTCCGTTTTTCTTCCGCAAGTTTAATTATCCCTACCAACCCGCTCGTTCTGTCCTTACAATTTCTTGGGGTCGTTTTATTCACCATGGTGATTTACTGCTCTTCCTTTGTCGATTGACGATTGATTGCACCATCAATACACTCCGGCGATGATGGGGCTCCAAATCTCTGTAGTAATCGTTAAGAAAAGCAGGGCGTGGTCTAGCGTATCCACTCGTTCTTGGGAACTTACGTCAAAAAGAATGAAGACGGCTCGGCGTCATCGGTTAACCAAGCCGCTCGTTCAGGAACATTGATCTCACCGGACCAAGGCGATTCTCTAATTTCCCTCTTTCATGTACCCCCGACCGGACAGGTATTTGCCACTCCAACGCCTTATAGATGGCGGTGCGGTAGTTTCAAGATGGCGGAAGAGACGGAGATAGATTCTCCAGGATGTCCCGTGCGCCTGGTCGTCGACGCTGGTCAGTATGCTAAAAATAAATTTATTTGGCTACAAACTACGAAGGAAGCGGTCAGGGCAGGAGCAAAGGTGGCGCGGAGACGTTGACGGGCGTTTAGAAAATGAGCACGTTGATTTTTTAAAAGTTGCTACGCGGAACGCAGCAATTTACATTTGAACGCACTCGCTTTATTTTCCGTTAAAACTGCATGATGCTCGAACACGCCGAGCAGAACCATGCGCTAACAGCAGCACCAAGGCCGACAGTCCCTGCCACCGTCTCCGTCCCCGCTCCTCTGGTTCTTTGTTCGTCCTCGAGATGGCGAGCGGGGGCTGGAGTTGCGAATATTTGCGAGCATTCTGTCACTTTTTTTTTATTTCCTCTCATTACTATAAAGACCTTTTTTTTTTTCTTAAGTGGGCAGTGACAGGCCGGCAGATGTCAATCCACGGATAGGGTGACCTCGGATTTTAACTCGAATTCCTCTCCAGGCGCCGGCTGACAAGCAAGTCTACTCATGAGGGAAACGCGAAAATCTTAGCTATCGTGTCAACTAGAAAGGGACCCTGCTTCTTTGTTCACCTCGTCGCGGACGTAGCGTGAATTCTTACGTTCGACGCTGCCTCGAAGTCGTCTATATTCAGCGTCACGCTATAAGCCCGAGAGCAGGCGACCCTGCGATTCGGTGGAGCCGACCAATCTGCGCCAAAAGTGCATCGTCACGGCGCCGGTTGTCATTGCGGTTTTTCTATGCGGAGAGCGAGTCGCCTGCTTCGTGCGCAGGGGTTGCTGTGACGTCAGAAAGACGCCGAGCTCTGATTGGCTCTGATTGAAGAGATAGTGGGGAGACCTCAATGCTAGTATGCCTTGAGCTCTGCACCATTGAGAACAAATCAGAGCTCGGCGTTCTGACATCACCACAACCCCGGCAAAAGATGCAGACGAACTTGCGCTCCGCAATGCCAACTAAAAGTCTGTCGCGTACAGAAAACAGCAAACGAATAGCGCTGGATGATGGCCAATTACGGCGGGCAACTTATGGAGGCAGGTCACCTGATCGAGACTCCGCCACTTATGCACGTTGTCGACTTTTTAATTCTATATGGTGCTGTAGAACGAAAAAACCTTTGCAGTCAAATTCTGAGCTACGACATCAACGCATGCGAAACAGTCAAACGCTTGCATTGCTTAATGACACCACCGCTCAGGCTCGCGTTTATTGGTCACTAAGCGATGACGTTTCGAAGCACCTGTCATTCGCTGAGCTTTCATTTCTTCGTCATGTTGCTGTGGTGAAACGGCATCTCTGAGAATCGCTCGTGCGTCTTAGCTTAGACGGCGTTCGGATTTTTGTCGTTTCTTTATATATTCATCGTGATCTCGCGCTCCGCACCATGAGCAGGCGACACTTCTGCATGCCTCGACAATTGGAGACGCTCAAGATTATTGTACTACCGAAAAACAAAGGCCGGATCAAGTCGCCTTTTCGGCATGCACCCCTTGGCGCTAACTGCAGGACGGCACTATAGACGGCTAGCGCGGTGACGGTGCACTTTTTGTGGCTGCTCAATTGGCTCCATCGGGTTCCCAGTATCGACTTGAACTTGGACGTAGTTTAAAACGGGGTATATATGAGAGTTTGCTATTCACTCATGACGGAGGAAGACATAGCGGTCACAATAACAGTTGGCGCTTCAAATATCGCAAACTAAAACAAAACAAAAAAGAAGAGTCTCTGCCATTCCTATCATGAACAAAACGAACGCGCTAAATCTTGTGGAGCTCTGCTCGATCGTTAATGATAGAATTCGGAATTCGTGTTTGCAGAGTCATAGTAGTATAGCACTCTAAAAAAAGCCCGTGCGTCTACTTTTCCACACAACACTTGGAGAGCCAATCCTCGCAACTTACGGAGGCAGCTCAGCGAATGACGATGCCGAAACATATGTTTAGACCGAAAAACGCAGTCTGAGTTGTGACATTTAAGGGGTGGTGAACCGAAATTTGGATTTCAGAAAACAATGCAGGGGCGGTAGGACGGGACGCTAGAATCCCTACAACACCACCCATAAGGTGATATCTGGAGTGGACGGCCGTATCTTCGGAAAAAGAGGTCGCGATTCAACGAGGCCGACGAGGCACGTGACGTCAACATTTCTCATTTCCTCCTCCCTTCGCTTCGCCACCTCAAGGCGGCGAGACGGAGGAGACGCGAGGCCGTTTCCTCTTCTTCTCTACTTTTCTCGGAGAAACAAGACGTCAACATATCTGTCAAATGCGCCTCTTTTGTTTAGAAAAATACGGTCATCCGTTCGAGATGTCGCTGTATGAGTGATGTTTTGGTGTTTGTAGCGTCCCGTTGCACGCTTCTGCCGCCGTGTTTTGTGAAATCCAGATTTCGGTTCAGCATCCCTTTAAGCAATGCAAAACGTCACGCTTGCATTTGCTTAATGTCACAACTCAGACTACGCTTTTCGGTCTAAACATATGTTTCGGCATCGTCATTCGCTGAGCTGCCTCCGTAAGTTGCGGTGATTGGCTCTCCGAGTGTTCTGCGGGAAAGCAGACGCACGGGCTTTTTTTAGAGTGAGAGCCACTTCAGTAATAAAGAGGTCTAGAACACTCCTTTTCAAACACCCATCAAACTATCGCGAAAGCTTTGAGTGGGCAAAAATGGGGTAGATAGAAGAAATAGGTATTTCTTCTAATTCGTGTGCAATAAATTACCGGTGCTTATTAGGTAACTGCAGATTTTCCGTTACTCTTTCATAATTTTGTAATATATAAGTCATGAGATGACAGACATAAAAGGCTGAGAGATTTCTGTACTTTCCTCCCGACCTGACAGTATGTGGCTATGGTTGATTCTCACCGTTTCTGTTGTTACTGAGACAGAGGACGAATGGTGTATTTAGAAATAAGGTTCGTCGAAAGGGAGTACGTGTGGCTGGGATCACTAGGGTTTCTAATACATCTTAAACACGACTTTTTTGCTGTAGTGTTAGGTTCTTCAGCAGGTTGTGTCACGCCCCGTTTGAACTACAATTAATTACTTATTTATAATTTAAAACAAATTGGGGGTGTTGTATGGGTGAAGGAAAAGTAAATAGACATGATAAAAATGTAATCATACCTAAGATGTGCGTTAAGTTTATCAATATATGGCGAAACTTTTTCAAGCTGTGTATGAGAAATTTGCAGATTATAGTCAGACTGTTAGCCTAGGGTCTTCAAAGGGGCGGTGCAACGATATTCAGTTGGAATGTTTTTCACTTTACACGAGCTTACTGGCCCTAGTGGGACTCAAAGGATACTCGCACGCAACGCCACTGGCCAAGAAATTCCTTTGTTGCGGTGTAATTTCAAAGACAAAAGCGAACGTTTTCATTCAATCTCTCCTTCACGAAACTTGATGACGTAACTGGGGGATCGCACTATCCTGCAGTGACGATATTTGTATTCGGCTCATAGATTGGACCCGAGCATTGCGTGGGCACTCGATTCAGGCTCGTGATAATCGATAGCTCGAGAAGCATTCGGGTAGTGGCTCGTGTCCAATCGCTGCTCTGACGGCAACAGCCGAAGCATAACAATGTCTGGAACTCAGGGCGTGTCCTGTGCCTTGCCAACGCCAGCGCGTGGCTATGATTACCATCGACGACATATAATCGGCTCCATATCACTTGGCCGCTTGTTCTGGCTGCAAGTTGATGGGGTGAACGCTACTCGTATTTCTTTGATTGTTTTCTGCGACTTCTATCGCGTGTGGTGAAAAACGAATGGGCGCTTCACAGGTCATTAGCGTCCGGGACCCGTTCTAAGCGGTATTTGCTCAAAGCACTAAAATTGTCGCATTGACCCTTTAAAGGGTTTTACGCAGTAGCGATACACGACCGCACGACGCACGCCGCCCGGTGTGATGCTCATTCACGTCGAAACTGCAGGGGTGGGAATATATACATATATACGAAAATGTTATCAATACCCACATCTTAATTATGCAAAAAGAAATTAAAGAAGAAAATGCGAATAACTAAATTCCGGATTTAGAATGTCTGGTTGTCTAACGCGCAATCTGCAATCCAGTGATAAATCAGGGATTACTGGTCGTGATTTCGCGCTATGAGTAGTAGTTTGTGGCCATCTGGGAGCACATCATTCTAAGAAATCTTGAGAGTCTGCTTTCCTGCAGAGCACTTGGGAGAGCTAATCGCTGGAATCTACGGAACGAGCTCGGCGAATGACTAGGATGGAAGTAGTTTAGACCTTGAAAAGAAAACAGTCCGCGCTGTGACACTAAGCACGCATGAAACGCCACGCTCATGGCCACAGCACAAGACTCTTTGGTGGAGTGAAGAGGCATAAAGATGTTGTTTTCCAATGAACACGCTGATTAAATAGACATAAAAAGGGTGGTTAAAGTGCAGTCCTTCTCTATGTTCTGTACAAACAGGAGAAAGGAATTACTTCTCTCCTCTACGAAAGCATATTTCCTACAGGCCAGCGTAATCGTTTTTTACGAGTTTTACATCTGCTTTATCGGGGTTTTGGTCATGCTCTGATACACAGCGATGCCGAGCGACCTCTCGGGGAGTGCTGCACGGACGCAGCCTTCGAAACCAATCTGCGAGCACGGCATTTCGTGGAAAAGGCAAACAACATGATACACAAATTTCCTCTTTCGTCGGACCTTGAATCTCGCAAAGAAAGGTGATTGTGTGCGTGTCTATACCGGAACGTTGCTTATCGGCAAAACAACAACAACAACACCACAACATATGAACAGCACACAACGGAAGCCTGACGCAAGGAGGTTCCGTTACGCAAAAATCAGGTATCCAGAACAAAACAACAACCAAGAAATAAATACATAAAGAACATCTAATTGACTGCAGTCATGACTTCGTGATCGTTATCTCCCTCCGTTGCTCTGCGAGGGGGTGCCATCGCAAAGAGAGGCATACTGACACCCTTTCTCTTCAGTTTTCTCTGCTCGGAGGAGTGTAACTGCACCGTGACTGCTGGGGTCAGCGTTGGTTGCCTTCCGACACCGCGTGGTCGTTTCCTGCGGCCCGTGCATGCTCTTTCCGTAAAGCTCCCAATAGGCTAATGGCCGTTGTCCGCCCTATTCTCCTTCTCCTCGTACGATAGGCCGCAGGGGGCGCTGCGAGCCCTAGGAGCCAGTCCAATGCCGTGCGTGTGTCGTGCGACCTTTCGGTCGGAGGAGTGCAGTCACGCGTGGGGCGCGGGGTCACGTGACACACTCACAGCGCTCGGTAGGCCAGGATGGCTCATAGCGTTCCCTGGGCACCATCGTATGGGGAAATGGAGTGCACCTGTGTACCCTTGACGACGTGGCAAATTACTTGGCTTATCGACGCGTCCGATCGCCTTCTCGTGCCGAGAAAAAGAACAAAGGACGCGCTTCTCGATATCGCACCCGAAGGTCCAGGGGGCGTTTTTTTTTTCTATTTTTTCTTAAGGGGGGTTAGGCGGTTTGCAAGATTTACTGCTTTATTGCGCGGTCACGACGGGACGGCGCTCCGCCCGGTCGGGAATTGCCCGAGAAACGGCGCTGTCCACGTTGTCTCGCGCGATCGAAACTCGAGATTGGCGATGCGGTGATTGTTATTGGAGAAAATCGAACCTCGCGTATATGGTGGTGGCCGCGGTCTCTCAAGTCTCCATTTCTTAATCAGCGCCGTCTGCGCGCGCGACTTTGTTTGCCGGGGTGAGGTTAACCCTGAGAGATATCTCGTGGGACGTTATTTGTCTTCCGGGGGCGTCGGTAGACTCTCAGAAATCTGGGGCGTCTAATTTTCCCGCAAAGCACTTGGGAGGGCCGACATCGCTGCTATCTACGGAGGGAGCTCGACGAGGGTCACTGACAGGGTATTTATTCTCGCCCAGGTTTTTATTTGCACACGACATATGAAAGCCCAACTACCCAGAACAGAATTAGCGGCTCGAAATTTGGTTTCTTTCCGCCGGAAAACCGCCGATCGAGAACTGGCCTGTTTGAGTCGCGCTCACTCTCTTCTCCGTGGTCACGGACCGTTTTCTAAAGTTTAGACACAAACACCAAATTTAATCAAAGTCGTGGGTCATTGAAGGCACACACTCAACATTAAAGATTGAAAAAAGGAATGAAGCCAATGTTTTGTGGCTTTTAAAAACTGCAAATACGTTGATTGAAAAAAACAAATTGCACAGAGAACCGGAAGCGTTCTGTGCGTTCACTGCGTAATTCTCAACATAGCGTCGTATCGCGTATCGTGGGACTCGCGGGCTGGAAGGCGATGGTGGCGGAGGACTGGCGTTTGACCTCTACTTCAGAACTGTCGTTCGCAGTACGGGCGAATGTGTCTTCCTTCGAAAGAGAAATTTCGGACCGGTCAAAACAATTAGGATTCATTCCGCACGACACGCCCGACCTCCAAGCCGACTTGCATGACGACGTCGCCGAGCCTGTCGCCCCTTCTCGATGCTGAAGACATCGCTCGTCTTACGAACATGAATCGGTAACAGCTTGAAAAATGCGCAAACGTCAAGCACGAAGTGGGTGCTTCGAATTGAATACGCATGCGTACAATATTTGTACTAGGTGCGAACAAGGGCGGATGCAGGAATTTCCCCGAAGGGGGGGGGGGGTCAGGTGTTGGTCAGTGTACCATGTGTTTAGGAAACCCCCTCCCCCTCTCCCTCATTTCACACCCAAAATTTTGCACATGCAGAAATCAAGAGGGGGTCAGGGACATCGGACCCCCCCCCTAAATCCGTCCACTGGGTGCGAATGTGGCCAGTGCGTGGTGCTGCCCGACTTTGAGCCTGGGGGTGCCTTTGCTGCAGGGAAATCGGCAGCAAACTTCCGACCTACAGTCGACCGGCTGCATTACTACGAACGATGAGTTCCCCTCGTCTGCCTGAGCATTACGATGTTAAAACTACCGTACTTCGAGCTCCACGATAGGAAGCTGCCTATGTCCAAGGACATCCCCGGGTATATTATTGGGTAGTCAAAACGACTATTTAAAGTTGTAGAGTAGCTCAGTGGAGAGGCGTCCGCTTCGCACGCGGCGGACTCCGGTTCGATTCAGAGAGGGGGGGGGGGGGGGCTGCTAACTTAATGTAGTCACTTTCCACAAAATGCAAATAGCATATAAATCGGGTAGCGTCCGATTTCCAAGGTAACTGTTGTGCAGGAATTGCAGCCAGCCATTGGTCCCGATCCCTTTGATCTTTCGGAAGCTTGTGCAGACTTTGCCGCACAATGCCACTTTCGGATGCAGAATCTTTGAAGCAGCTCTCCACGCAACATCTTGGCTGCATTCTTTCGGAGCCGATCATGGGCATTAACCACGGGCACACTACTCATTTCCAACTCTTCGATGTACAAAACAACTCACTTTAAAGCGTAGAACAGCAAGTGGAACAAACATAACTGCAAAGCAATCGCACGGCAAATGCTTCGCGCAAAGCACGTCGTCTGCTGCGTGCGACCCAAAAAAGAAAAGAAAAAGCGCTGGTCGGGTGTAGTACGTGACTTCCGGCACTCTCTCCTCTATATTTCTCCGACCTCCTTGCGCATGTTTCGGTTTTGGTTTCGAGCGGTTGGGTTTCTTGGCTTTATTAAAAATATACGTGTCTCTGTAGCAAAATATTAATTGAATAGTCTTCCGAACACCATAATAAATCGCCCCAAAAATGAAAAAAAAAAGCCGGGGGGGGGGTGTCAGCGTCTTTTTAAGTCCAGAGGCAGCCGACGCTACGAGCTAATAGGGAGTTTTCGTAGATCGTTTCGCCGTTGCACAATGCTCTCCGCAACCCGCTACAATACCCGGAACTCTACAGTCAAGGCCATCGGCGCGGATTCAGAGCCTGAATATCTAACGAGTCAAAAGATCCAACGGGACGAAAGATCAACTAGTGGATATTTAGTCTCGTTGGATATTGCCACGCGCGTCGGCGAGCAAGCGCGTGCGTGGCCGAGTGGTTACCGCGCTTGACTTTGGTGCGGAGGCCCAGGGTTCGATTCCTGGGGGCTCCGCGAATTTTGTTTATACTTTCAGTTTATTATTCTGGTGAATTCGAGAACAGTATTGTTTATTCTAGGTCAGAAAGTTCTACACGCCGAACCTTCTGGGCCGATTATTCCAGAAGCCCACGCATGTACATAAGAGGCTCCGCGTGGCGAGCCAAAGTCAGTTTTCGCCCCAGCGTTCGACTCTGCTCTTTCGCCGACTTCGACGCCCGCGACGCTCTCCTGTTATCTTTTGTTTCCGTCTTTATTTTTGGGCACAAGTTCGCCCGATTAAACGTTTAGTTTACTCAGTTATTCACCGCCTCATCACTTGTCATTCGTGACATTTTGGTGGAGGTGCGGGGTATAACTGATGTAAACTAAACGTTTAATCGGGCGACGCCATCCAAGTGCCGGTTCGCCTATGACGAACTGAAGTTCCTAGGCCACGTGGTTAGTAATGACGGCGTCCGCCCAGACCCCGAGAAGACTTGCGCCGTTGCGGCATTTCCAGCGCCTTCAGACAAGAAGGCCGTGCGAAGAATTCCTAGGACTTTGTGCTACCATCGACGCTTCGTTCGGGATTTCGCAAGAATTTCCGCACCGCTCACAAAACTTACGAAGGACGCCGAGAAGTTTGAATGGGCCGAGGAGCAACAGCACGCATTCGACGAGCTGAAGCAACGACTCCAGACTCCTCCTGTTCTTGGACACTTCGATCAAGATGCGGAAACCGAGATTCATACGGACGCAAGTAACGAAGGCCTTGGCGCGGTACTGGTTCAAGTGCAAGAAGGCACCGAGCGAGTCATCGCCTACGCCAGTCGGACACTGTCCAGGGCGGAGAGAAATTACTCCACGACTGAGAAAGAATGCCTGGCGGTCGTCTGGGCCATCACGAAGTTTCGCCCGTACTTATACGGGAGCCCTTTCCGCGTTGTCACGGACCACCACTCGCTCTGCTGGCTTGCGAACCTCAAAGGACCCTTCAGGACGTCTCGCTCGATGGAGCCTCCGACTGCAAGAGTTCAACATGACTGTGGTCTACAAGTCAGGCCGCAAGCACAGCGACGCCGACTGCCTGTCCAGAGCCCCTGTCGAGACATCCTCCGGTAGCAGCGACGACGATGACGACGAGTGCTTCCTAGGCGCGGTGAACACCGACGACATGGCGCGACGTCAAAGAAACGATCCTGAGTTGCGCGCCCTAATCGAGCACCTCGAAGGACGAGGTAGCTACCCCCGTGTCTTCTTGAGGGCCCTGCCGACCTTCGTCCTCCGACAAGGTGTGCTTTACAAGGAGAACTTCGGAGACAACAGCTCGCCCATGGCTGCTGGTAATCCCTGCCGACCTTAGAGAGGAGATATTCCAAAGCCTGTCACGACGACCCAACGGCTGGGCACCTTGGCTTACAGCAGGACGCTTGCCAGGATTCGAGAAGAGTATTACTGGCCGAGGCTACCGAAGACCGTTCACCTCTACATTCGATCATGCCACGAGTGTCAACGACGAAAAAAACCGCCGACGAAGCCGGCAGGACTTCTGCATCCGATTGCTCCCCGTCCAGACCGTTCCAGCAGATCGGAATGGATTTACTTAGCCCTTTCCCACCGTCAACGTCGGGAAACCGCTGGATAATCGTCGCCACAGATTATCTTACACGGTACGCCGAGACGAAAGCCCTTCCATCAGGTACGGCTGTGGAAGTCGCCAAGTTTTTCATCGAGTCCATTGTCCTCCGGCACGGCGCCCCCGAAGTCCTCATTACCGACCGTGGATCATCGTTCATGGCCCAGCTGACGCAAGAGATCCTTCGTCTCAGTGGCACCGGCCACCGTCGAACCACTGCGTACCATCCGCAGACAAATGGACTAACAGAAAGGCTAAACAAAACCATCGCCGACATGATCTCAATGTATGTCATGTATGTCAACGTAGAGCATAAGACTTGGGACGAGGTGTTACCCTACGTCACATTTGCTTACAACACGGCGGTGCAAGAGACAACAGGAGTAACACCGTTTCAGCTGGTGCATGGCAGAAAAGTGTCGACCATGCTCGACGCAATGCTACCCCACGAGCCAGCTGACGATGGGATACCCGACGCCCAGGTGGTTGCTCAGCAGGCCGAAGAAGTCCGCCAGCTCGCCCGACTCCGAATTCAAGACCAACAACGTGTCGACGCTGCCCGGTACAACCTTCGCCGGATCGACGTTCGCTTCAAGCCCCGGAGACCGTGTGTGGGATTTTGGACCCCTAATAGCCCGAAGTTCGCGTGGCGCCCCCTTACGGCGAACCGGGGTGACGTCACGGCGAGGAGAGAATTTTTCCCCGACTCGCCCCGCTCGCCCTGTGGAGGCTGTGACGACGCTAGCTGTCGGCGCGCTCGTTTCTATTTAATTTTTTTTTGGCGTGTTTTTCGTAGGAAGTGTAAATTTTTATATGTGGCTTTATTGAGGTATGGCCTGTAGCTGCAGGCGAAACTTCAACCAACATTTTAAGCATGGTTGACAGGGCAGGCAACGCATGAATCACAGCTGGTATATGAAAATAAAGAAATATGGCCACAATTGCAGGAGCATCACTATAGATTTACATCTCACACAATAAATGCTGCTGATGGTCTTAATGAATTGGCAGGTTATGTATACTATTTTTTTTGTATCTCTGTTTTTAAACAAGATCGCCGAAGCAGAAAAGCTGCATGCTGCTCGAGCAACATGCTAAATACAGTCTGGGCCATGGGGAGAGAATCACAAGTAAGACAGCCCAAGTGCAGGGGCAAAGTAAAAAAACAAGGAACATTTATTATATACATTGCTCGCATTTGACCTTTGCTGGATTCGGATAGTATTTCAATGGACTACACGGGTGGTATCTGTGGACTTGTTTATATCAACCCTCAAGTAATGTATAACAAACGTAAGCGAAGGTGTCTAGATCGTTATTAGTCCCTTAAGCCCTAAAATTGAGATTTTACTTAAATCGAATTGTCCTGAAGCTAAAATACCAGAAGTTTTTCGCACGCAGACTGTCACCCTTCACAGGTTCCACATTTTCTGCTACTAGTGCTGCATCTACCACTGGACAGACGTTCGAATGCTTGCTTTTACTCCTGTTTTCCTCTGTTGTCAGAGAGCCCAGCTGTAGGGAGTTTGGAGGCTGAGGAAGCTTTTGGGGACCTGCAGCAGTGTCTCTTTTAATTGGAAATAAATGACAATTCAAACTAAACGGTGTATTTTCCGAATACCCAAGGCTGGAATAAAGAATGTCAGGAAAAAGTATAAAGATTACAAATTACGGTACTATTGCTGTGCATATTTTGGGCAGTTCAATACATATCATACAGGCAACTGGGGGCAATTCGGCCGTTTTTGCTGCTACCATACAAACTAATTTCCAGTAATTATGCATCTTCTAAGAAATATGCCTGCATAGGTGTATAAACTATATAATTATTTCACGAAGAAGCTAGATTTATGTAAGACAACCCTGTTCCACGAGCACTTCAAAGATCATCAGACGCAGGGCCTTTAAAACATCTGCGAACCAGCGCATGCAGAGTGGCAGCGCAGAGTCGGGGTCGCGAGCTAATTTGCCGACCACCCAAAGGCCCATGATATAAATGCCACTTCAAATGCCTTGAAAGCGGGATGTAATATCGTCCTAAATCATGAACATGCAAGGAACAGAATTCCAGCGTCTGAAACACTTGCGGCACCGCTTCACCGACCCCTCGCAAAATTGCCTTCTGTCGTGTGGGGACGGGAAGGTTCATCGGCGGAATCGCCTCCGCCGATAGCTTTCGGGATTTGTAACCCAATTTTAAAGGCAAAAGGGACAAGCAGGCTCATAAAATGTACGGAAGCACGTCTATATCGGCCTAACTCAACGTCTTGTACACCGGGTAAACGAGGCCCAGCTCCTCGAAGAGCTTGCGGCACACAACGCCAAACCAGGAAACCGGTGCTGGGAAGCGAGCCGATGCGAGATCGCGGAGCGGAGTCCTCCTCCTGACGTCACGGAACACCTCACCCAATCAGGGCGCGGCGACCGCAGCGACGCTTGTGCTCGCTCTCGGGGCTAATACGACGACGCGGTCCCGGCGAGAAACTCCTGAAAGCGCTACTTCCCGGACCCTACAAAGTGCTTCGCCGACTTGGCGATCCGCAGACTACAGCGGTGATACCCGACGGAACACGGACTTCATCACGCCGCCCTCCACGACCGGAAGTCCACGTTCACGTCGTGCGCCTCAGAAGCCGTACTACGCGCGATAAGACTGTGAACTGTGATCTCGTGCAACGCTTGATAGGATTGTGTTTCGCCAGCTTCCGTATTTTGCTTATTCTTTTGTTTGTCTTGCTTCGTTCTGTTGCCTTTCACGTGGCATCGAGACGATGCCTTTTAATGCGAATAGCATTCTTTGGATACTTCACGCACTTTTCGTCTATGTATCTATCTATCTATCTATCTATCTATCTATCTGGCTATCTAACCTCTTACGCCGCGGGTCGATAAATAAATAAAAAAGACCGGCGCCGGCGGGGTTCGAACCGTTGACCCTTTGATCAGCAGGCAGACGCGCTAACCACAGAGCTATGAAGGCAGTCATTCAAGGCACTCTAAACACCTGTTTATATCTTTACCATCGCGCGCGTTCCATGCACGAGGGCTCATTCCGCTCTCGTGAGGCTTAGCACTGCCCCTAGCTCACCCTCTCCCGCGCTCGGGAGAGGGTGATGTAGCAGCCGTGCTCACCCTCACAGAGCGGAATGAGCCCTCGTGCATGGAACGCGCGCGCTACCAGTAGCTGTGACAGCGCTGTAAGGCGCGTCCTATAGTAAAGATATAAACAACCGTTTAGAAGTACCGTTGGTTGAGACTAGCTGAGACGCCAGAAAGTCTGGTCGGTACCATTTTGAGTGTTTGTGCGTATGGCGCGTGCTTTGCTCGCCTTCCTAAGTGACACAAACGCACGTGCTGGGCTGCGGAGATCGTGCGCAGGGCTGTGAAAGTGTCAACAAATTTAGAATCGCCTCAAGAGTGGGCTGGCGTATCTAGAGTGTGCCGGCCACCTGACGAACGCGCATAACTCCGCACCGTTTGATGCTATTCGCATTAACGTAGATAATCATTCCCAAAGGATGGGTTCTGCTGATTTTTAAGGGGGGGAGTAATGCCACGCGTCGTCAGCGAGCAAGCGCGTGCGTGGCCGAGTGGTTACCGCGCTTGACTTTGGTGCGGAGGCCCAGGGTTCGATTCCTGGGGGCTCCGCGAATTTGTTTATACTTTCAGTTTATTATTCTGGTGAATTCGAGAACAGTATTGTTTATTCTAGGTCAGAAAGTTCTACACGCCGAACCTTCTGGGCCGATTATTCCAGAAGCCCACGCATGGCCAGGCTCCGCGTGGAGAGCCATAGTCAGTTTTTCGCCCCAGCGTTCGACTCTGCTCTTTCGCCGACTTCGACGCCCGCGACGCTCTCCTGTTATCTTTTGTTTCCGTCTTTATTTTTGGGCACAAGTTCGCCACGATTAAACGTTTAGTTTTACTCAGTTATTCACCGCCTCATCACTTGTCATTCGTGACAATATTCAGACACATTGGACATTCAGACCTGGTTGAATATTCCGCCTCGTTGGATATTCAGTCGCGGTGCATGGACATTCAGGCCTGGTTGAATCTACAATCTCGATGGATATTCAGTCACGGTGTTCATTCAGACCTGGTTGGATGTTCCGTCTCGTTGGATATTCAGACTCTTTGGACATTCCGTCTCAGTCGGACATTCCGTCTCAGTTGGACATTATTTTTTGATGGATATTCGTCTCGCCCGCCACGTAACCAAGTGGATACCTGATTTGAGCAATGCGTTTAGCATTGTTTACGTATTTTAAGCTGGTAGATCTTCGAATTTCTTAAAAGAATGCTGGTTGCTCAGGCGGATTTAGGCTGGTTAAACTTGGCTGTTAAGATCATAATGGAACAGCGCGAATTTTACAAGAACAAAGGAAGGAACTGAACAGGACGAGCGCTCGTCCTGTCCGGATTCCTTCCACTCTGTCCCTTGTAAAATTCGCGCTGTTCCATTATGAATACATACGAGGGTGGTCCGATAAGTACTTAGCCTACAAAAGAAAAACGAAAATTTTGGAAAAGTGGCGATTTATTTTTCAATATAGTCTCCTTTTAGTTCGATACACTTGACCCAGCGATGCTCCAACTTCTTTAACCCATCTGAAAAATACGTTTTCTCGAGGTCTGCAAAGTAGGCTTCCGTGGCGGCGATGACCTCCTCATTCGACTCAAATTTCTGCCCGGCGAGTGACTTTTTCAAGTTTGGAAACAAAAAGAAGTCGCACGGGGCCAAATCTGGAGAATACGGTGGATGGGGCAGCAGTTCGTAGCCCAATTCGACCAATTTGGCCGTGGCGAGGGCGGAGGTGTGAGCCGGTGCGTTGTCATGGTGGAAGAGCACTTTTTCTTCGCCAAATGGGGCCGTTTTTTCTGCAATTCGGTGTCGAATCGGCCCAATAATTCGGCATAGTACAGCCCTGTGACCGTTTTGCCCTTCTCCAGGTAGTCGATGTAGATCACACCTTGTGAATCCCAGAAAACGGTGGCCATCACCTTTCCGGCCGATAGGACAGTCTTCGCCTTCTTCGGAGCACGTTCGCCGGGTGAAGTCCACTGTTTCGACTGTTCCTTGGTCTCTGGTGTGTACCAGTGGATCCATGTTTCGTCGACGGTCACGAAACGACGCAGAAACTCCTTCGGATTGCGCTTAAACAGCGTCAAACACTGCTCTGAAGTGGTCTCACGGTTGCGCTTGTTGTCCGGAGTGAGCAAACGCGGCACCCATCGCGCCGACAGCTTTCTCATGCCCAAAATTTCATGCAGGATATGACCCACGCGGTCTTTTGAGATGCCTACTGTCTCAGCTATCTCGCGCACCTTCAATCGGCGGTCTGCCAATACGAGATCGTGGATTTTTGTCACATTATCCTCCGTGGTAGCCGTTTTCGGGGCACCTGGGCGTGACTCATCAAAAACCGACGTGCGACCACGTTGAAACTCGTTAAACCAATTTTTGACGGTCGCCATCGAAGGAGAAGAGTCACCGTACACAGCATCCAAGCGCTCTTTGATTTCACTGCGCGATTTCCCTTCCAAAAACAAGAATCGAATCACCGACCGATATTGCTCTTTTTCCATTTTTCTAAAATTCGCGGACACGCCCGCTTCCACATGCGGTCAAAACAAAACTACGAGTCCGATTCGGTTGAAATTTCGATAGTAGCCGTCTACGAGAATGTACTACACGATAGTAAATTTCTCTTGCGATAGTGGCGCCATCGGGCGGTGAGGCTAAGTACTTATCGGACCGTCCACGCACCAACTCGCCCCGTTATCCTGGCTGTTAAGATCGACACAATTTTGAAATTGCCTAGCGGCTTATAAATAATTGTGCTTGGATTTAAGTTGTCTATTTTTAAGTGGACCATCCTATTTTAAGAAACCGCTGGCTCTTGTTCGTTTTGGATACGGATGCGTGTGGCCTTCGCTGGCGTACGCCCGTGTTGGGGCGTACCTATAGCTTCCTCCCGCCGGGGTCT
Organism: Ixodes ricinus; assembly: GCA_037355805.1. Classification (NCBI taxonomy): domain Eukaryota; kingdom Metazoa; phylum Arthropoda; class Arachnida; order Ixodida; family Ixodidae; genus Ixodes; species Ixodes ricinus. Next base: position 5,626 of record JAZHYW010001043.1, on the reverse strand, counting down.
GCTTTTTGGGGTTGTCGGAAGAATTCGGGTGTCGTTGTTCCCCGGTGCCTCCTCTACCAACCCTTTTCGGCCTTTGCTGAGGCAGCTTGGCTGGCTGCTTGGTTGAGACTGCGGCTGAGGCTGCAGTGGGAACTAGGTGCCCGCCGTACCAATCAGCCGCCTCACTCTTATCACCTGACCCGGCTTTCTGCGCGTGGGTATGAGCGGAAGCGTTTTGACGTTTCAAAAGAGAGGCGTAGGACGTAACTTCCACGGCAGTCTCAAGTTTGGGGTGAACGGAGTATAGGGCCTAGGCTGTACACTTCCGGTTTTTACCGAAAAACACCGATATACATCCGCCGGTGTCGGAAATACAAACTCGGTTAAAACCGAAAACCTTCGTTTTTTTCATGTTTTAGAGGAAGTGCTGGTGTTTTTCGCCGGAAAGGTCCTGTAGATTTAACCGACAAACACCGATAAACGTTCGCCAATAATAAAAATAAAAATCGTAAAAAAACGGCTTTTAAATATTTTTTTGCTAGCAATGTTTCCTATTTTCACTGAAAAAGTCTTACGCAAACTTCAGTCAAACACACATTATCTTGCCCGGAAATCATGCACTTTGCCTGTATTTCTTTTGTGACCTACGTGGTCTTGGACTTTTGGAGGACGGTAGCTTTATTCCCCTGTTCTCCAAGGTCATCGGTCCTCTTGGGCCACCGACCTTGAAAATCACTATCAGTGGCCAGAGAGGCCAGTCACAGCCGGTGCTGCTGTTCTCTTGAGGTGAGAACAGCCTCAATGCCTTTGTCCCATTCAAGTCAGAACGGGAGAACAGTGTGAAAGAGATTATAGTCTTATCATTTATTTGGGAGCAGTATGCTCGATAAATTACAGGAATGAAATAAACATAACACATTGTATAGGAAGCGTGCGACACCTAAAGGGGGCGCGCCGATCCAACTGATGTTCCCGCCAAACGACTCTCTTGGGAGCAGCACCACGGCGCCACTGTCTTGTAGCACGCTTCTCATTATCACTTCGCAGCCAATCAAATCGCGGCGTTACTCATTATAAAGTCCGAAGAAGGAATCAGGCCGCGCATGAACATAATAAGCACTGCAGTTTTTTGTCAGTGAGAACGACAGGGCATATTATGTTCATGCTCTGCCTGATTCCTTCTTCGGACTTCATTATTAGTAACGCCGCAATTTGATTGGCTGCGGAGTGATCATGAGAAGCGTGCGACAATACCGCCGCAATCTGATTGGCTGCAGAGTGATAATAGGGAGCGTGCGACACCTAAAAGGGCGCGGCGATTCAACTGATGTTCCGCCAAACGACTCAGCTGGCCGCCACACACTCTAAAAAAGTTTGTGCGTCTACTTCCACGCACAACACTTGAAGAGCCAATCACCGCAACTTACGGAGGTAGCTCAGCGAATGACAATGCCGAAACATATGTTTAGACCAAAAAACGCAGTCTGAGTTGTGACATTAAGCAATGCAAGCGTGACGTTTTGCATTGCTTAATGTCATAACTCAGACTGCGTTTTTTGGTCTAAACATATGTTTCAGCATCGTCATTCGCTGAGCTGCCTCCGTAAGTTGCGGTGATTGGCTCTCCGAGTGTTGTGCGGGAAAGCAGACTCACGGTTTTTTTTTTTTAGAGTGCACCGCGACGCCACTGTCTTGTCGCACACTTCCTATATCCAGCCTCAGTGGACATTCAGACCAGGGGCCCTAATCTGGACACTTGGCGGAAAAGTCGGCGAGAAATTCGGCGGCTATGATTGGCCGGCGCCAAGGTCAAGTGTGGCGTTGGCCAATCGCGGCCGCGCAGATTTCTCGCCGCCGTTCCCGCCAAGCGTCAAGCTTAGGGCTCCTGGTTGGATATTCAGTCGCGGTGGACATTCAGGCCTGGTTGGATCTTCCATCTCGATAGATATTCAGTCGCGGTGGACATTTAGGCTGGTTTGATCTTCCGTCTCGTTGGACATTCGGACTCGTTGACATTCGTCTCAATTGGATATTTCGTTTCAATGGATATTATGTCTCGCCTGTCACGTGACCAATTGGGTGTCTCGACTCGTTGGATCTTCCGTCTCGATGGATATTCAGGCCGCAAGCGATCGGCGCGCAGGCGCAATAGCGGCTTCTTCGTTGCGGAGGGCTTAGCGGTGGAAAACACGGTCTACAAAAATTCCCTATTGTGACCAATCAAGCAGCATCAAAAGCGCAAGTCACTGGGGCTTTTTTTGTTTAGGGTTCGTTTAGCGACGTCAGAACACGCACAGAAACATGACGACCACCGTGATGACGCGCTTTTGTACGCAGTCTGATTGGTCCTATCCGCTCATAGCGGCGGCTGCCTCTGGGCTTAAGGTGAAACGATGTATAGTAACACGACTAGACCTAAAAAAAAAGTCTGCGTTGTGGTATTGTGGTTTGAACATACTCAGCGGAATAACACAGACTGCATTTTCTTTTCTTTTTAGTTTTAAAGATATATTTAGCCTCCTCATTTGCCCAGCGTCCTCATATAAATTGCCAGCGATCGTCTCCTCCAATCGACTTCTTCCGATCGACTCTTCCTTTTTGGAGCGTGTGAGCCGGTGAAAGGGTGGGTGTGGTGAAGATTTTGTGTCCTTTGGCAGATTGCGAATGTGTCGAAGATGTGCACATGCGTAAGTATGAGCGCACAATTTCGAATGGGATTTATAGTGGTGGTGACGTTTGCTGCTCGGCGAGGGGCTCTGAACAAAACCATCGCTTATTAAGGGAAATCTTTCCGACAAAATTAATCTCAGTTTTCGTATACGTTGCTTTGCTTACATCGGCTGCATGTTGTTTGACGTTTGTTCCTTCATTCTAGGAAATCTGAAGGGTCTATTTTGCCGCAGATCTCAGCGATTGCCTCTCCCAACTCCGAGTTCTTTGCGGGAAAATAGACGCTGCAGTTTCCTGGAGTGTTGGGTATGTGAGAGAATTTTCGAACATTTTTGTTGCACTACCGTCTTTTTAGTTCTCGTCCGTCCAAAATGTAGGGAGGGAAAACACGCCCGGGGGAACGCAGCTTATGCATGTTCGAGTACATTCTGCGCTGACTCGGGGTGATTAGTATATAAGCACTCGATCAATAAATATATATTTTTTTTTTCATGCGAGCTCGAGGATTATATATAAGATATGATCCATTCTCGCATGTACCACCAACAAAAGGAAAGGTGAGACGAGTCGTTTTAAAAGACCCTACTTTATTCCGCGGATAGCGCAGATAAATAGACAATCACAGGTAGCAAAAATGCAAAAATAGAAAGAAAGAAAACTTCTGCATTGAGACGTCGCTAGTGAATTTGATTTAGGGTCCGAAAGCTCATTTTCCCGGTAGAAGCTGTAGTTTGCGCGTTCAAGTTTCTGTTGTGTTCCGATGGCCGCTTTGTTGTTTTTTTCTCCCCTGTTTCGGCGTTTTTCTTCTTGGCGACATCGCCCCGCAGTCCAGATGACTACCAAAAGGGTTCGTACCTGTCAAACAAAATGGGCGGTAAGAAGATGACATCTGAAACTCACTGGCAGCTTAAGGAACGCAGCTGCATAGATTCTTATGTTCACGCTTCTTGCGTACGCGTGAATCGTTCACGGGTGTTCCCAACGGCTAGTACCGCAATCTCATGGGGACTGATACCGTAATACGCTTTTCGGTCATTCACCACGTACCGTGCGTTTCTTCCCGCCGTCGATGACAACCGAGGTCGTTTCATCGATCTATTGTTAGTCAATTCACGTTGTTTTCATCGTAGGCCGCTCTTTGAAAAGGAGTAGAGAAGAGAGCCTGTATCCTAGAAGAGTTTTCCACACTGCTCGTTGGGGGTCACGTTGGCGTTACTGCCTTTCCGCCCGCTTTCCTCCTTGCCACACACGACAACGCAGCTGCGCTGCGCACTTGCGACCAACCTCCCGCAGGAAGCGTCCGCCATTGACTTGCAAAGATTCCCCACTGTTTCAGATGGATCCTCTCTTCATTCTAGTCTCTCTGTGAAGGATATCCAACCGTCGCGCTGCTAGCGGCAGACGGGAACTACGTCCATGGGGACAGCAACAGCGTGAGATATTTGTGTTTTTGGCGCAACGCTCGTCTGCTGGAGCCGAACGCCGCGTCATCCGATCGGTGCTGACTCGCGTTCAGTCAGTTGAAGCATCAATGGAACGCAGTGTCAGCTGAACGATGACTCAGCACTTGTGCTCAATGAGTTCCCCGTGCTCGATCGAGGAAGGTGACTTAAATGGTTCACTTCACAGAGAAGGGCTTTCTGTTGGGCGAAAACACTGAGCTCTGTGGAACACGGAAGGCTTGCCAAAGTGACCCATGCTGTTTGACCTTCTCGCCAATGCCGAATTATTAAGTTGTCTTTTTTTTTTGCTTGACAATAAATAAATAAATAAAAAAGAAATATTATATGTTGAATTAAAAAAAATTTTCTCGCTTTACCCCGTAACCTTTCAACAATTAAAAGTTTTTATTTTTTTTTCTTGACGCATAGGAGGTTGTAAATGCTATACACTTTGGTGTTATGACTTTAAATGTTTCCACAATCGGGACCAATCTCTAACCCGATTAACACGTACGTACCTATGAGCACAAAAAGAAAGACCTTTTTTTTTTTTTGTGACGGCCCGAATCATTAACCCTCGTTACATATACACAAAAAAGAGGAGTTTTTACAATTCTTGTGAACGATCACAATTAACGAACCAAGGAAATTTGCACAAATCGGTGGCGAAATTCGGTCTCGAGGTATAGCTCAAGTCAACCAGCGGTCGTCGCTGGAGAGCAAAGTAAAAAAATAAAATAAAAATAAAGAAAAAAATAAATGGGGCAGATTTATTTGATTTGTTTAGGATTGATTTGATTTAAGAATTACAGTAGCTAAAATGAGTATTTTAAACATGTCAGATTGATTGATCAATCCGTTCGATCGCTAGAAAATAGCATTAGGAAGTCTTACTGTAAATATAACGGTTGAATAAGCAACTTCTTAATGATGCAAAACCCTGCCATACAAGACCAAAAGCCGCTTCATTTTGTAGTTATTGAGGAAAGCTGTTGTTTTCCAGCTTACTGATCTGCTTGCCATGTGACATTACTGACTACTTGTTTACATTTTTTTCTTTTCGCGTTCTGGTTTGCTTGCAGTTGAACAGTAAGTAACTGAAACGCAGCGGAAGCTTAGAAGAAAACTTCGATGCTCTGGTTTGCTCAGAAGAATACCTTTTTACCCTTTTTGTTTAGCTTGTTATAAATTCTCTTTTGCCCCATTGTTTTTTAAATTTAAATAAAAAATAAAAAAATACATAGGAAGCATCATGTCATACACATGGTAAATATACATTTTTTAAAATTATTTCTTGCGGGGAAATTTCGGCTTAAATCATCTCAGCAAAACCGGTGTCATCCAGATTTTAAGAATCGCGATCTAAATCATCGCTGATTGTGACGAGCCCGTCGTTCGGTCTTCCTTGTGTGTGCGTTGACGTCATTCTGTCGCGTCTTCGAAGGAACCGCGGAGAAGAAAGCTTCATGGCGACTACTTTCTCACCGAGATGTGTGCATCCGTCGGTCCGTGCCAGGAACCGTATTTTGTCTCAC
>JAZHYW010001041.1:0-70006 GCA_037355805.1 Ixodes ricinus | reverse complement strand
TTCACATCGTTCGGCTCAAGCCATTCTACACTCTATAAAACTGTGGACTTATTGTGTTCCAGATGACCTTTACTTCACCATTCTTTGGATTTGCTTTGTTTTGCTTCGTGTTGCATCGGCGCGATACACTTTTTAAAGGGGGGAGTAATACTGCGCGCTTACATAGCCGAGTCGGCAGTGCGTTTGGCTCGCCGAAGGTGGCTCTGGTTCGATTCCCAGCACTGCATGTCATTTTATCTTTCTTCGATGAAAGAAGATTCGAGAAGGTTGAACAAGTGTCTAGCCTATTCATGTTCAAAATGTATCGTTCGAGAAGGATCAGGACAGAATATTCTAGGCTCCCAGGGAAGGCTTAAAAGAAGCTGCGTCACGCCGTACAAGTCGCTCTCGCTCTTGTGGTTGATTGTGCTACTCCGCCGACCTTCAAGGCCTGCGACCCTACCTCTTTGTTTCTTTGTTTTCGCCACAAGTTTGCCAAATTAAACGCTCAGTTTCTGTTCATTCGTCGCCACATCACCTGTCATTCGTGACAATATGGCACACTACTTTTAGCCTGGACTTTGTATTACTTGCATTATAAGTTTTGTTATATCTAGTAAGATACCGAATACTATATACTTAATTGAGAAAAATAGTGTTACACTTCTAATACTGGAAGAGGCGCTCGAAGTGCTGGTGCAATAAAATACTGATTGAGCTTGCGTGTTTTCTTTTTCTAAAGTTACTTTGTTATAGATGTTTCACTCTATACTAGCTGGGGAATTAATTATCTTTTGTCTCTACCGGGGTGCGAAAGACAGGGACGACCTGATGATTTCCGTGGCCCTGGGATACGTCACCCACGTGCTCCTGATGATGTCGCACTTCCTGGACGTTCCCTTGCGCTACCCACTAATCCACTACGGGACCAACTCGTCGGTGCGCGACAATCTCGTCGAGCATTTCTCGGACAAGGATCGAGAGTGAGCGCCTTCAAATTCCTCCACACCGAGTATCGGTTCAATCGTGCCGTTGTTGATGCAGCGTGATCACTGTCGTTTTTCTTTCCCTCCTGTCATGTACCATAGCTTTCCTCTGTACCTCAAAGGAAAGGAGAAGATGTTGTTCAACTACAGTGTGTACCTCCTTAATCGGAACATTGCTCAGGTGAGTGTAAAAACGTCTTCTTAATTTTTTGTTTGTTTGTTTTAACGCATTGCAGCTTGGAGCACGTGGAACAAAAGCATGCGCTGCAGAACCTTGAGTTCCCTGGTTCAATTTCCACCCCTACCAGTTTTTATCTGAATGAGCATCGTACCTGCGCGCAGTCGGAGCAGACTGGCTCCCTGTTGTCTAAACAAACAGCACACAATTACTTTACAGTATGGGCTACAACAGTCCTTCGTGCTTATTTGGCATACCCCGCACTTTTCCGAAAATGCTTTGGTCCGAAATAGCAATAGAGTGCAAACTTTATGCAAGAAATAATAGGGCTTCTGTTGATTGCAGACGTAGAAAATGGCCAGATTGGCTGTTGCAGCTTATATTGTTCAGGGGGAGTACTTCTTTTAGAAATATCTTTTTAATTGGAATGAGAACGACTTGTGACTTTTTGTTTCTTGACACAGTTGGGCATCCCAGTCAGCCCATCTGGAACATGTTAATATTGAGTGTGTTGTTGATTTTCCCGGTATCCTTCTGACCTGACCCTACAGCGAGGGTAGTTACAAAGTGTACCCAGGGTTGAGAGGAATATTTATGAGGGATGCTGAGCTATTACCACGATGCAAGAAAGACTGTTTAGGTGATGAAACTCCTCCGGCCAGTGCGGTCAGATAATGTTCGGAGGCTGGCCTCAAACCCGGAGTTGCCCAATTGCGTCGATGTAGAGGGCGCTGCGACATGGGGGCTGGAAAACCTCCCGCTCTTCCTGCCGTGCGCTCCGGCCGTGTTACCGGCAGGATCGTTTTTAGGGTTTCTTTATCATTTAGGGGCCTGAAAGCATCGTCGACGAATGTGAAAACTTGTTACGGACGTTGCTTTAGGTAGTGACCACGGTGGAAGCGACGAGGAGCCGAAAGAATGCTAACTGGGCGCAGCGGGCTCTCCGGTGGTGGTGGGGCGGGAGGGTGGGATCTTCTCCAGTGCCTTCGAACCACGGCACATACTTTGAACACATTTTTCTCTGTTCCACTTTTTGGTATAAGTTCCATTTCAGTCAATCTATCGTTTGATAATGGCAATACAAAGAAGGCTCGTTCTTCACTTTTCCTGACTGAAATTTAATAAGGAATGCGTCTATGGAATTTTTTTGTCACTTTACGGATGTCTTTTATAAAAAATGTTGACATTTTGTCAAAAACACAGAAGACTAAAAAGTTGACAAATTTTGCAGAAGAGAAAATTTATAGAAATAAATGACTTTTTACAAAAAAACTTTCTATAGCCACACCCCCTAGGCATTCTGCTACATATCTAGCGAATAAAAATCTTGAATTTTGTGATATTATTCCGACGATAGAACTAAACAATGTAGGCGTGTTGCTGATAGAAGCTGCTCTAATTTCCTTCCCATCTACCCGAGAGACCTGAAATTTTGTTATGCACCCTCTAGCGTGACCACAAGCCTACCCTGTAAATTTCATTAATTTTAAGCCATGGGTTCAAAAGTTTACCCTCCCAGGGGTGTGTCCCCTTACTCCGGCGTTTTCTTTGTAGTCCCCGATTTGCATGAAAATTTGCTAAACACATCAACAAACATCGCTGAAATAGTAACCCAAATATTTGGCCAAAAATATATTTTTTCGCAAACTTATTGAATTTAAAACTTTGGTCCTCACCGTGTTTTTCAAAGTGAAAAGCTCTACTGGCAACAATGAAAAAGTGACGTCAGGGGAAGGCAGTGGCTCAATCCTTGGGCTGTAGACTTTGTTCCCAACTGATTACAGACTGTTTCATGATGTCAAATGAATGCTTTGGAAGGTCTCTCCAGCTCCTGCGCAGCAGCACTAAAGAAATGCTCGGCATAGTTCATTTTTAGACTGCCCACTCGAAACGCAAGCCTGCCTTCCCGTGACGTCACGGCATTGAAAAGCGCGGGTATATTTAAATCTTGGTTTTGGCATCATTTTCATTAGCCGATTTCACAATAACTATCTTGAATTTCGCGATACTAAATAGCATACCGGAAAGGGTGAAGGCCGGTGATTTCGGAAATATAAATAGTTGGGGTAGCTCAAAAAATCGCCGGAGTACCCCTTTAAGAGCATGTCCTTAATGATTGCATTACTCTTCACTTTCTTTTTTATTTGTCAAGCCATTCCACACCACGGTTCAGGATAGCAAGGTCCGGGCTATTCCTGACAATGCCTTCATCTGGAAAACGACGATTCATAGCGTCGAACAAGTCATTCAAGAACAATGTGAATTCTTCGGTTCCCTCACTGTTCGTCAGACTGTACACACCGCGTCTTCTGTAAAACAGAATTCCTGAACCCATGGAGCGACTAAACACTTGTGTAGCAAGCTTGACACATTTTCTCACAGGTGCTAGGGTAAATGTGTGCATCTGTAATCTTGGGACATGCCTTTGAACCTCCAGCTACATCAAGGTCTTCTTTGTAGACAACAGCGTAGTCCTCCCACTTTATCGAATGTCCGTCCTTCTTCAGGTACCTCTGCTGTTTAATTTTATGCCGATTCCAGATGCACTTGAACAGGTGCGGTGCATCAAAAAGGCAAACACCTTCCTATCAGGGTTAGTTGGGTGTGTGAATAAGTTGCAACAGCCTTGGAGTCCTCCACTGAAGCAGAAGATTTTCCACATTCTTCTGTTGGTGGATGCTTCATCACTCGCAAAACCTTGAATTTTCGCACCAGGGTTTTTATAAGTGAAATGGCTCTCACCAGAAGCTGTGCAAGCGCAGTGCCTTTCGTTGCTCTTTTAGCAGCGAAAACTCCAGTAGGCTGCAGGTAACTTTCTCCGGACAAACAAAACAAAGACCAAACCATGATCTGCAAGTTCATCAGAGTGTTCAGTGCCTGAAGTCAACTGTACATAAGTCATTGTCTTCGTATTGACACGCTTGCTCTTCCTGACTTGAATTTCGTCAAACATGGTCATGCCATGTTGTTTAAAGTCATCCTTTTTCTCCATTTTCTTCTTGAAGGCACCGAAAAACTTGTCAAAACCATTCTTAAAGCCGACCATCTCAACATTGCAACGTATTGTTCTTACTGATGGTAACGCCAAAACTCAATTCTCCATAAGAAATTTATACCCGGCAGGCGACCTGAGGTGAGGGAGGCAAAGTAGAATCCAATTGTCTGTATATCTCCGACCCTTTTTCGAAGGAGCCTAGGCTGCTGTAACACACTCCTTTAACACAAGGTTCTGGGCCTTTGGTAAATTAGCCTCTCTGGAGAGGTGATCAAGGGTTTCATTGTTTACTACTTGCAGTTTGGATTTACAGCTATCCAACTCTGCTTCCAGCTTTTTTCTTTTAATAAGTCTCACTTTGGATCTATGGCAGGTAATTCTAGCTTTGCGTATTATGCTCTGGCTTTCTTCGATGGGCTAGCTAGAAGCCGAATGTGTTTCGTTTTACGCTTTCTTTTTCTCCTGACATCATGAATTCGAAACACGTCCTTCAATCTCGCAGGCTTTGCAACGTTTCTCTTTTGTGAACAATGTGCATTTTTTGTGCCGCCATGTACCACACGGGTTACCATACACTCACTCGGGGTGGATGCCACGGTACACTTCGTCACATGGACCACCGGCACACGCATGCAGTTCATGAAAGTCGTTAATGGCACTTTTCACTGCACTTAGAGAATTCAGAGACATCTTTGCTTGTGTTCCCGAGAGTTGCAGCGTAACCATGAATACAAGTCCTTACTGACGGCGAGTCATCTCTTGAAGCTTTCACCTCAAGTGCTTTCGGGTAAAAAGTGGTTTGTCACGATTCTTTGGCACAGCTGATTCGGTGAAGACGACAGACTTTACTCCTAAGCCACCAAGTACCTGTACAGCCCAAACTTTGCTGGGAAGGGAAGGCTGGATGCAGAGCTAAACAGGAGTGAAAATGTGAGGTGTTCTTCTCTGAGGTGTCCGCAACCAGTTGGTGCAGGAGGCTGCTTGTCAGTCGGTCGAGCGTGACATGGCGCTCTCGAACAATTTTGTTCCAGGGAACCACGAGTTGAGCCATTGACCTCTGTGGTAAAAGAACAGAGCGCTTCAAGTTAAATGGTAGCTCCACTTGTTTTTCACTTGTGTGAAAGCAATACAGTTCTCTTTGCCATCATCTACAAAGATCACATGACAAATATCACAACGTAATTCCGTCTAAAAGATTAGTAAAATTGCTGTCAAAGTTTGACAAGCATGATTCTGCTAGTTTTGCATGTGATTGTGCGTTCAACAATGCGAGGATTACGATGGGATAACGTTCACCAAGGATTGTGATTGAATGAATTGAAACAACGGTTCGCCGAGGATTGTGATTAAGAGGAGAAAATGCGATCGAAACTTCTGGCGCTTCTCACGGTGCGTAAGGAAAGAGTCGCGACCTCGCCGACGACAAAAAGAAGTGGTGCGCTTTTCGTCGTCGACGTACAACGAAGTATTAGCTACTGTGTGAGATTTAGCTTATCAAGAGGCTATCCGTGTTGTTCTAAGCCTTTTATACACTAGGTGGAGAAGTCGAAAGATGATCGGTGCAGCCGAAGCCACTACCGGACATCACCATGTTTCCTATCGTCATGGTTCCCACGCGGCGCCTTGAGCTCTGCATAGACACCATGGGCTCGTAGTAGGATCCGTTGCACTAAGCCCTGTGTTTCAATACATATCTTAGGTGTGATCGCTGGGAAAAAGTGCAAAGGCAAAGACTCGCTGTTGTGTCATTGGCTGCTTGCAATACAAGTTGAGCAGTGTATTTATGTGCGACTTACACAAGACTTGAACTTTACGAATTCCTACAAAATATGCCTTTGGTAAAACACCAGTTGGTGCGTTTGTTTTCCACGGAAGCCGTCGGACGCAACGATGCAGCGATGAGATGTGTTATATGCATACAATGCGACGATGTTTGTGCAGCGCGTGTCCGGCGTGATAGATTGTGTGACCCCTTGTATATCAATCACGTGGGTGTGCATGTTTGGTATGCCAAAGATACCATGTTGTCCGTCTTATCCAATGTTTCGGTTTTGGTTTGCAATCATGGTTAGAGCAAAATTGCACGAAAAATATTTTATTTTTCGCGAAACAAACAATTGCGGATTGTTCTTGAGTGCTTCTCAAAGCAAGATCACTAGATTTCGAGATAGTGGATCACCACTATCTCGAAATTGAAGTGGACTCACCCTTTAAGAGACAGTTCCACTATTAGAAGAGAGAAAGTGAAAATGTGTGCTGTTCTCTTACCTGTCCGCAACCAATCGGTGCAGGAGGCTGCTTGTCAGCCGGTCAAGCGTGGCATGGCGTTCCCAAACAATCTTGTTCCAGAAAACCACGAGTCGAGCAGACAACCTGTGTGGGAAAAGAACAGAGCGCTTCAAGTTAAAAGACGGTTCCACTATTAGAAGAGAGAAAACGAAAATGTGCGCTTTTTTTCTCTTACCTGTCCGCAACCAGTCGGAGCAGGAGGCTGCCTGTCAGTCGGACAAGTGTGATGTGGCGCTCCCGAACAATCTTGTTCCAGGGAACCACGAGTCGAGCAGTCAACCTGTGTGGTAAAAGAACAGAGTGCTTTAGTTAAGAGACGGTTCCACTATTAGAAGAGAGAAAGTGAAAATGTGTGGTGTTCTCGTCTTACCTGTCGCAGTGATGATGCATCTAAGATAAAGACGTCTCTTACATGACCCTGCTGCTGCTTGTGGATCATGTTCTAGATACAGCACGGGTGATGCAATGCTGCCGGAACCAAGGTGTGGTCTCTTACACGATCCCACTGCTGTTTGTAAATCATCATGTTCAGGATCACGGTGTACAGGATACACCACTACCGCTGACGATACGGCGCTGGTTGGGGAAGCCTGGATGGACTCCATGGACACTTAGTGGCAGATGGCTTAGGATGGCGTCAGTTACAGACGTCCGTCGTGACAGGTACTCTTCTTCGAGGTGGTTTTCTGGGCTTTTCGTGCCACGTCAGGTACTTTGGGCATCCCGGAAAAATGCTGGGCACAGCGTCCACTGACAGCACGGGCTTCTTTGGGGCATCCAGAAGAACTTTACCATCCAACTCTGCGTAATGCTCTCACCATCTTGGCGGAAAAATGCTTGGCGCAGACATGGTCACTAGGCAGCAATCTCCGATCAGCTCTTGGGATTGCACGATGCCACTGTTTCAGGCGAGCAGGATCCGAAGGAGCTCTGACACTTGCTCCACAGAGGACCGGTAGCCCAAATTGCAATTGTGAACAAAGTAATGTTTGCCCATTTTAAAACATGGCTGCAACTACCTGCGTATCTCCGAACCGTCTACTGTGGCTCCGTTCCTCGCTTCCATCGTCGCCGGTACCTCAAGCTACGCACATAGCATGTTTCAAGCTTCGTGGACAATGTTGTTATAAAACAAAACCCACTGAAAGCAGTCCAGTGGTCACATCGTCAACGCACGTGCAATACAGAGTCCGTGGTTTTGGGCAGTTTTGGGCATCTCATGTCGCAGCGCCCCCTATGTCGGCGCTGTCCGGGCAATCCGGGTTCGAGGCTAGCTCCAAACATTATCTGGTTGCGTGCGACCGGTTGCAGAGCGTGGCCAGTGTCATCACCTAAACAGTCTTTCTTACACCGTGGTCACGACCAATGTTTGAAGCTAGTCCGAACAGGATATGAATGCGGCAGTCGCTGGTGCATGCTGTCATAAAGAATATGTTACATTTTAAGAAATACAGTCTAAGCTCATTACAACAGACCTAGTTACAACAGACATTTGGATATAACATACCGATTTGTGAAGTTCAGTTGGTTTTCCTTTATGTACCATTGACTCAACTTCATATCTGCATACAATATACTCCTTTTACAACAGACCAAAATCTTGATCAAAATCAAGGTTTGTATAACGAGCTTAGACTGTATATTTGTGTACACAGTGGCCCGCACATCTGGTGCACAACTGTACATAGAGGCCGTGTCGGCAATGAATCCACACGCCCTAAATGTTGGCCACAAAGTTCAATCTTCGGTCCAATGTAGGTCTTGAAGATTGAGCTGTTTCTCTAAGTTGGGAAAGTCTGATGTTCCACTGCGCCGATACCGAGCCGACGGGACTTTAACACATTGCTCAATGGATATCGGTCCAACTAAGTTCCACAGCTCTCACAGTTCTGCATGCCACTCGTGCTGACATAATATGAATGCCTGGGTAACTTTAAATTTGGTTTGCACTTCTAGCTTAGATGCAACTGCAACCTTCCCACAAAGGACCTGCGGTTCACGTTGCATAACTTGCACGGGCTTTTCGAGCACTACAGCATCAAGGCGTAAGTATGAACCAGATTCTTTACAGCTTTGTGTGCTGCCAAAGTGTGGCTAATGTCTACAACTGACTTTACAACACCATTTTTTTTTCTTGGCTTTCGGTTTGAAAACTTTGGTATACAGCAGTGGTAGCGGCCAAGTGAGTGGCTCGGCACTGCTGCCTGCCCCCAGCCAATCTGTTCCTGTCCCGATCCAGAACAACAACCACCATGATGTCACGGACAACTTGCCATCGTCGGACGAGGTACGCCTGAATTGAGAGTCAAAGCATATCATCCTTATGTGAGATAATCGGAGAAACATACTCTTTCAAGCTAGACAGAAGTCATTTGGAAGAAGGAATAGAAAGTGATAGCAGTGGCATTCACGGTTCCTGTGCTAGGACTAAGAGCTCAAACTGTCTGAAAAAAAAGCTCAAACTGGAAAGTTTCTGTTTCGTCAAAATCTTGTTTAGTACTACCATAAAGTTCCGAAAGAACGCCCACCCAAAATAAAGAGATAAATGGTGAAAAACATGGGGTGGGCTATCTTTGGGGACACCTCAGCAAAACTTTATCAAAAACCGGCTACAAACCACGTGACACGGGAACTGATACCGCAGATCCCGGACACCGCAAAGTCGCATTTCACAATGCGATAAACACGCGGGAATTTGCTACGAACTCCTGTGTCACGGGAAAGGATACCGCAGCTTGCGAACGCAGCAGAGTCGTGTTTCACGGTGCGAAGGACTTGCGGATATCCGCCGAGAACTTGCATCTCACGGGAACGAATACCGCAAACTGCGGACGCAGCAGATGCAAGTTTTATGGTGCCATAAACACGCGTGAAGCCGCTAGAAACTCACCTGTCACGGGAACCGATATTGCGCGCACAGATCGTGGACAAAAAGGCAGGAATCCGCTACAAACTCGTATGTTACGGGTACAAATACTGCATATCGCGAACGCAGCAGAATCATATTTCACAATGCAGTATACACGCAGGCCCAACTCGGCGTGGAAACTTTATGCCATGGGAACGGATACCGCAGATTGCGGACGCAGCAGATTCGCATTTTACAGTGCAACGTACACGTGGGAACAGCTCGCGCGTTACGGGAGCCAATATCGCGTGCGCAGATCGCGGCCAAAAACGCGAAAACCCGCGATAAATTCGCTTGTCGGATGTACCGGTAAAGCAAATTGCGCGGTTGATGCGATTCCCGTCGGACATTGCATGACATCCGACGGAAATCGGGGGGTGGGCGATGTTTCGGAATTTTTGTGTTACAGATATTTAGCCAAAAAAAAAAACGGGATGGGCGATCTCTCGGGGGCGGGCGTTCTCTCGGAATGTTACGGTAGTTGTTTTAATTGCACACAAACACAGAACCAGAACAGAAACCAAATGTCAATTACCAGAATGTTGACTTTTGAAGTTTTTTCTGGTAGTAATTAATCCCCAAATTAAAACCTGTGCGCAACATTCAATTGCATCCGGGGAAGGGAGAGGCTCAGTAGATGTTTGTTCCTGAAAGTTCAACCTTCGTTGAATTCTAAGCATGTAAACTGCCTTGCTCAATGCTGCAGCGCACAGACCATTTTCTTGTAGAGCCGTTACCTCTGCCTCATCATTCGCTGAGCTTGTTCTGTGGGTTGCTTCAGTTAGTTATCTACATTCTTAGTGAGAATGTAAGGCACACACCTTGTTTTTAACACAGAATGTGTCTTGTGAGTCGTTTCTTATGAGAAAATCGTCATGTACGAGCGTCATGACTGAATGTCTGGAACAAGCGTAGTTAACGAATGTCGTGAACAAACATCATGAACGAATATCATGAACGACTGACGTGGTGGTAGTGTTGCATGACATTAAGATATTACACATGAAGCTTACATATAAGGCTTATATTTATCAAGTTTGAGCCCCAGCAGGGCTCGAACCGGGTTTGGTGTGGTGGCAGTCGGATACCATATACACTGACCTTCATAGCACTGCTGTTTTGGAGGGGTGGGGTCACCATAATACACACTGGCGAAAGTGGCGCGATGTCATACCGTGCGACCACCCGACTCATCGACGTCGCACATTGTGCAAAAGCCGTGTAACGTAGCATCCGTGCGGTGCACTCATTCTCTTGGTCTGGCCCTGGCTAACATCTGCGGCGCACAATGAAAAAACTCTAGCACAATTCACACACGGAGTATGGTGTGTCTTAGTGTCCCCGCGCATGTGCGGTGCGCAGGACACATTTTGTACTCCTTGGTCTTTGCCGGCATGATGGAACAAATTCTTTTTTGTGTGTGAGGAAATGCAGCATGATGAACATTAAGTTCACCTTAAGCCAGGTTACTCCTTTGGCATTTTACTTTCTGTTTGCAAGTTTACTGAACTCTGGAACGGTTGTTATTGGCAAGTAAGACAAGGTATGAAATACCTGGGTGCAGGGCACAGAAGAAAATGCTGCATGTATATCCTTTGGCGCTTCTGTTCATGTAAACGGGGTGTGTGAAGGTAAACAAAACTAACATACATGACTGAACTTCCGAAAGAATCATGTTGCTTCCGGCTGGCTATTGTTTGTGCTTGTTTTTGGGCACCCTCGGCGAGTAGCGCATACCATAAAATACCGGACAAGCGCCCACTCAAACTTTAGAGATAATCACGAAAAAATGGGGATGGGCGCTTGTCCGGTCATCAATTTTACAAATAAATGTACTGTGCATATTTTCTCAGATCTTACAAATTTGGGTATGGGCGCTTAATGTGGAATGGGCAGACGCTCGGTATTCTACGGTACTTAAAAAGTCTCACTGCCAAGGACTAACTGTGGTACCTTTTGAAATATACTTATACGGGATCGACCGCCTTCCTGATCCAATGGGTGAAAAGAGAGAGCACTTGTTCCTCAAAGGAATGACAAATCCGCCGATGCTATTGTGTGTGAATCTTCACGACTACCTATTTGAGCCTCCTGGTCCACATACCTGAGTACGACATAGAGCAGGAGTGGCCAGGCTGACCCGGCCTAAGAGCCGCATACAAAACCACGAAACTTCCAAAAGCCGCGGGGCAGTCCAATTACAAGTAAGGTAGCAGTAGCACAAGACTACCAAACCGCAACCTGTCTTTCAATTGAAAACCCGTTCCATTTCTTTGTTTTTCTTTTTTTTTGGGGGGGGGGGAGGGAAGGGAAGAGGAAGGAGAGGGTGCTGCGAGCCGCACTTTAACACAGAAAGAGCCGCATGCGGCTCGCGAGGCTGCAGCTATGGCCACCCCTGACATAGAGCCCACGTTCAACTACTTTGTGAACGGCAGAGCGTCGGCGATGGGCACCTACGCCCCCCACACGCCGAAGATATGCGCCAAGCTCTCCCGCAGGGTTCACCGAGCTGGGCCTTGGACTTAATAATCATCTGCAAGTTTTACAGCGAAGCTGTTATGCGCTAGGGTCTGGGAAAAAATGTGTCCGCAGATGTTGACAGAAATCTCCCCATTGGTCGTGGCAAGTATGAATAAATAAAAATAAGAAAAGGGGGGCAATCAGCGTGAGTCAGCCTTCCTTGGCATTATTAGATAGTGAGGTCATGACCCTTGTTATCATCTCTAGGCATCGTCCTCAAGGTCGTCCTAGAAGTTGTCCCAGAAATCGTCCTAGGCGCCGTCCTTGAGGTCGTCCTAGAAGTCTTTGAGGTTGTCCTAGAAGTCGTCCGAGAGGTCGTCCGAGAGGTCGTCCTCTAGGCGTCATCCTAGAAATCATCCTTGAGGTCGTCCTAGACGTCGTCCACTAGGCGTCATCCTCGAGGTTGCCCTAGTTGTCGTCCTAGTCGTCGTCCTCTAGGCATCGTCCAAGACGTTGTAAAAATAACAGCTTTGCTGGTCCTCCATCTTCATGTGAAGTGGAAGGGCTCTACAATTTTGTAGAGCCCTTCAACTTACTTCTGAGTGCTTGCTTTTGTATTCCAGGTTTTTTCACAGAGCACCGCGTCAGCTTGAATTTATACATGCTGTTATGGTCTGGCTGGCACCTACCGTTGTACGAAGATGGATGGTGCTCGCCTACTTCGATGTGCTGCTGACAGATGGCGCAACGCGACAAACGCGAGGACGAGGTCGCTGCATCCTCGCGTTTGTCGCGTTGCGCCGTCTGTCGGCAGCACATCGGTAGGTGAGCACCGTCTGCCTCAGCTGCGATCACCGAAGCTCTTTGGCGTCGGTGGCGTCCCTCGTCTAGAGATAATCAAAGGACTTCACTTGTGACATTTGGTTTGTGCCATGTGCATCAGCAACTTAAAAGCATGAGACTGGGGTATTTTTAGAGCGTAGCTCTTGCGCAATTGCTCGCTAGTGAACGGAGAGCCGTGGTGCGCCCACCCAAACATGAGGTAAACATAGGTGAACCAAAAGTATCTCCCCCTCATGGTTGCCGGAAGTGGCATTCGAACATCCTGTATAAGCCCATTCAGTGAGAAATGACCTACCTGCTTATATCTGCTTGAACATTTTTAAGTTTTGTTTTTATAAATCTGAGAATATTGCATATAGTACTCAAAGTGAGATTTGCTTTGGAACATTTACTGTCCGCAACTAATAATTTCCTTATAATATAGGTACCTTTTTTTCTCTTTTCACAGCTGTAGCTGTTAGCGCTTCTTCTCGGAAAAAAATGCTCATGTACGAAAGCAAAACCCCATTCTACAGTAGAGGCACTTCTCTCTCCTCTCTTCCCATCTTTCATCACACACGGCAAGGCTTCTCGCTCACCCCCCCCCCCCCTTTCTCCTCTAAGCCGCCGCTGTTCCGAATAACCCGCGTGATCACGGGGATAGCGCTCTCCCTTCCTTTCCACAACCCCTCCGGCAGCCGCCATTGAGAAAGGCCCACCTGGTCGCGCTGTGTGGACACGCTCCCTCGCCTCGCCTTTGCCGCCACCCAAAATATGCACGCGAGCTGTTCTGTACAGGTGCGGAGAGCACCTGTACAGAACAGTTCGCTCACATACTTTCACTTCTTCCACCGCAGGCGTGGTCACTGGTGCCCCCATTCCAAAAGAGCCTATAAAAGAAAATAAACCATGTCTCTGCAGTGGCGTATCCAGAAATATTTTAATGGGGGGGGGGGGGCGGGGCTGAGGTGGCTTGGATGTCCATCACTTGGGGTGTGGAGGGGAAAGGGTGGCTCAAAATGCATGTGTATAAAGTATTATAGGGTCGGCTGGATTTTGGGGGGAGGGAGGGGGCTGAAGCCCCATAAGCCTCCCCCCCCCTGACTATGCCACTACGTCTCTGTGTCCTTCGCCAACGCATGCAACATCTCCTGCAATCGTTCCACCGAAGCGCACATCTCCTCGCACACGTCTTCTACATCAATTGCGCCGAAAGCAAAGAACCCATCGCAACCATTGTACAGCGCACTGGCTGAAGGCTTTTTTCAACGTGCCTTTCCACAATGCAGCAGCTGCCACATTCAATCACCACACACTTTGTGTGGTCGTTTACAATATTTTATGTATACAACCACTTTTTGACAACTAACAAGTATGTTTACTTATTTTACATGCACTTGTAGATCATTCTGATGAATCCTTCACTTCATAGCTTGAGCATAGAGCATCACATCCGTTGGCCTATTGCACGACTGAAGCAAAGAGTGGAAGAGCCAAGCCTTTCTGCATTTACATACCTCAAATACACGTACGTCACAGATGTCACCGTATTGAGCAGTGACGGGACAACGGCTGTCAGTTCTCACCTGCCGCTGGTAGCTCAAGAGACAGAATCTCACCACAAACAATAAGCCAATCAAATGGTTTCGTGGTCGTCCGGTACCCCTACCCTGTCTGTGCACTTTTAAAAGATTGAATTACGAGAGAAGTGTCAAATTCCTGCAGGTACTTTCCCCACCGGTCCAGCCGCCCCCATAGAGGGCTCCTTCCCGTCGTGCACATCGCACGAGACCGACGGCGAACTGGCGACCTCCCCGAGACTGAGCAGCTCCCTGGACGAGGGCCTGAGACCAGCTGCAAGTGAGCTCGGCAGAGACCAAGTTGCGTCAGTCGCTCGCCCCCAACTTCCAGAGCCTGCAGGCGAGCCAGCACTCTAGCGAGCCCAACCTGAGGGAGTTTGAAGCACGCAACGCTCTGCGAGTGAGGCAGGGCGGAGCGTCCATCGAAGAGTGCCTCCTGCCCGTGCCGCCCGTCGTCTACGACGCAACCGAGAGAGTGCGTCTCTGCACAGTGGCGACGGCGTCGAAGTTGAGGTGGCCGTGGACACGCTCTTCGACGCGGACCTGACGGCACGGACCGAGGTGCTCGCCAACATTGTGCGGAGCTTCCAGACCTATGCTCCGCCATTTTCCTCCAACGTGCCCAGCACGAAACAGTAGAGGACTGGTCGTGAGGTGCGGCGACTGTGCAGGGAGACGGACGCTCTAGTTAGAAGTGGAACTGGGGCCTTGTTAGCTAGCGGATGCGTGCATTAAATAGAATTTCCAGTGTTTCTTTTTTTTTTTTCTGTTTCTGATGTTTATTGTGCAGGCATCTAGTTTTATGCATTGACGTTGGAGGGGACAGAGTTTCAATGTTGGGGTTGGGTTCAAGCCGTTTCGAGCGAGCGACTGTTGGAGTTTGTGGCGAAGGGTCTGAGGACGGATTTTGCATCTAGAGGATGCTGTTGTGTGTGATGTTGGTGCAGATTGTGATATCTTTGTTGTTGTTCTTTTACCGGGAGGTACTGGGGACGCCATGTTTACCCCCTCATACTAGTCAGCGTCTCTTTTATTTTGCGCGTTAATTAGATCGGGCAACTATGCATTATTTTCTCGTTTTGCTCAGGTACAGAAAGTATACAGCGGTTACAAACTTGAGGCTTTCCGCATCAGCCGTAACCTTTCCACATATCCTGGGGGCAAAAGCCACCTTGGTTTGTTAAATACATTACAGTATAACATTTATGCTGCATAGTGAATGTTTGAAAGTCTCCTTGGACTCGCTTTTCTAATCAGGAACATTATACAAGAGGGTATGTTCAGTGAGCATAGCCTTGCTTCAAGGGCCCTCATATCTATTCTAATAAAGCCTCTTTAACATATTAGTTTGTCTATTGCTTGTATTGTGTAAGATATGTCTATGCTGTTAACTTCTAGTTTTTCCAGATTTTATTTGCATTCCATTTTGATCCATTCTGGACGTGCTTTGTTCAAAGCTGTCCAACAATGTTATTCAATGCGAGATCCTGGTTTTGCTGCTATTGAAGGAAAAGATTTACATGATATTTTTTTGTAGTGCATTGCATTATAAATCATTGCTTCCAAGAGGTTCACTGTGTTCTCCATTTATCGCCGATTGAAATGGGCATAAAAGTAAGAAAACTCAAGTTTCTTAATTGTTTCTGTTTGGATCTTTTTCATATGTTCGTACACATATGATTATTCAGAATAAAATTTATTCACTTATTCAGAATAAAATTTCCAGGTTCAGGCTGTATTCAGTACTGCGACGCTCGCGTTTATCTGGCTTGTGCAAGCAAGATAATTACGTTTTTTATGTTCCGCAACCAAAACAAAGTTCAATGCTAGACACGAAAAAAAAAAAAAGTGTTTTTGGTTTACTATTTGCTTTCCGTGTAGCGTATCACATAAGAAAGCCCAGAAGACAAGCAAATTGAAGGGTGAAGACTGTGAAGATTTCAGAACAACGCCCCTCCCCACCGCCCATCGCCCCCCTCCCCCTCTTAAAAAATGTTTTTATTTTTTTATTGAAATGAGAGTTTTTGCGCAGGCGAGCTGGTGAACGATTATAGTGAAAAAAAAGCCTCGAGACAAGCAACAGAAAAAAAAAGAGTATATAAAAAAAAGAAAAAAAAGGACGACCATAACACCACACCACCCAGATGGTGCGAGCTGCCTTCTATATACATTTGTGAAGTTGGTGGTTAGAACTTTTAGATCCAAAAACTTTCACAGAAATACTTAATTAAAAAATATATATATTTCGCTTATCTTTGTTTTGACCCACGAAGGTCAAAATTACAAGGTTTCTTTTTATTACATCAGCAGCGTGGTGACGCATGCTATCACCCAATTGAAGGTGGCAGTCATTGCATACGTCCATAGCTCTCTGAGGGGGAACTGGTTAATTTTCTCTCTCCCATCTTGGGTTCACTCGTTCATTCGTGCTACCTGTGAAGCCGGTTCGAATGTAAGTACTCTGCTTGTATTATTGAAACTGCCCCGTGTAAGTTAATATTTCTTATATTCTGAGCAGTTATGCGTGACAATTTCACTAAGCCGGCTCTAAAATAACGTTTCTTTCACGCGTAATCGGGTACTGCGTCTTGCGCGGTGTGTTGACTAAGCCTAACGCCGGATAAAGCTTTTCAAACTTCACTTTTTCTTTGAAGCTGGCCCATGCGCAACGTTTTGTGTGTTTATAAGTGTTCTTTGACACGTAAGGATCGCTTAAAGCTCTTAGTCCAGGTTCGCAGCCGCTTATTTGAGTAGTTGCGTACAAAAATCGCGCCGGTCACCTGTCAATCGCCCTTTGTGAAAGTAGGCCTAGCGAACGCGCTCGATCCAGGTCGTTGCGCAACCGAATGACGCCTGAATCCCGTGGTGCGGTCGATAGCTCGTGGTTCGTGCCGCCATTCATCATGCCCGAACCCCGAGACTACAGTGAGCCGCTGAAAGCCGCGCAGTGTTACATGTTTTGGACCGCCCCGGTGGCGTGACCCTTTCCGGGTTCACTAGCGTTTTTCATGAGCACGCTTCGCGCACTGCGTGTAGTGTAGTAGTGGTAATACCTGTGTCTTCGCTACTTTGGTGTGGGAAACGCTCGCGATCGTTGCCCCCTTTCTTTTGTTAGTAAGCGACGAGGTGCACTACTCGCAGTCAAGTAGTGCCAGCTCATAAAGCCATTGAAAAGTGTAATGTTCTATTTTAGAGAGTCGCCGGTTCAGGAGGTTCTGGTATGAAAATACGTCAGCACGTGCTCAAGCGAGCGCGGGCACTTCCTCGACCACGGAAGCAAGATCCGGCTGACTCAATTGAGCTGCAGTGACCTAAATTGGGCACTCTCAAATTATCATTTGTCCCTATTGTGGCTTATCCACTTTCGCTCTAGAACGCTCTTTCCGTCTCCTTCCTAATCAGTTCATTGCTCATGTCCTGAACAGGCGACTTTCTAAAATAATCTATAAATAAAGGGAGAAAAAAAAAACACCGACGAGGAGCTAATTAAAAGTGGTGGGGTTGAATGTAATTCATAGATCGGAAAAAATTCCACACGCACCATATTTCTCGATCTTATAGGAAAATATATATTTCTAAAACTTGGCTGGTTAGTAACTGAAACAATCAACTTCTGGATCAGTTGCTTACATGCATTAAAATAAATGCAAGTGCTATCCTGTCATAAGATAGGGTAGCTCTTGTCCTGTGTTCTGGTTTTTGTGTTGTGTTTATTTAGATGGCCAGATAGGTTGACTTGTTTGGCGATCTGTGTTTTTGTTCACACAGATTGCTGCACTAACAGAGTATAACAACAGCTTCCTGTTCTTCGTTACACCTTTTTGTGGTAGTAAAGCCAAGGCCTGTCTGTGCCTTGCTTTGAAAAAGGTACTTCTTACCTTACTTCCGTTGCGCTACATGAAAATGAATATAAAATGTCTGTCTTCTGACTACATATGGCAATTTATTAGGGAGCTATCCCATTGGTGTTCACACTTTTGCTTGTGAGTGAGTGAAAGAGATGATAAAAACACAGAGGTTTGCCTGGACCAGTTCTAGCGGGCTATTTTATACTGGGGGTAAAGAAACAATTTTCAGCGAGAGAAATAAATTTGCTTGTGAAGTGAAATACAGGCAAGGAGGCTCTTACATGGCAGTTAGCAGTCATTAGTTTGTCATTTGCAGATGGCAGTTGCATTGACTCAATGTTGTGTTGCTTGCCCTTGAGGGCTCCACTTGTTTCTCGGAGCTCTGATAAGTTGTGTATCATTTTGCAGAATCGCTGCAGACATGGACGGCGGCATGGGCAGGGGCGGCATGTCCAGGGGCATGGGCAGGGAGACTTCACCAGAGGCCGTGGTGGCCCTATGAGAGGCCGCGGTGGGCCCCCTGGGTAAGACATGTGCCTCTTCGGTTCTCTAGCGCTCTGGCCGCTTATCGGTCCTGTATCCAGGGCTCCCAGTTAGCTATGACTACTGGGAAGTACTCGACCGCTCACACATGGTGCGAGACCAAGGGTTGACTGGTCTAGCATGGCTTGCACCAGATTGTCAGCTCGGCGGTGAACTTAGCATAGTGGCACCGTGTGCCTAGCGGGAAAAGGGGAAATGAGCGTGTTGCACTCAGATTTCCCTGTGGAGATTTGCAGCGACTGCGGCTTCACCAGAGCTGTAACGGCTGTTTCGGCTCTGGAAGTCTTAGCTTTCGTGTGCCCTGCTTTGTGAAGAAATGTTAGAATGGTTTGAGAACCCTGATTAAGGATCGAGCAGCACAGTGAGCACCCTAGAAAGCTACATACACAATTTTGGGTGGAATTCTCTTCAGTGTTTATCTAAAACATGGCAAGTGACCAGAACAGGCAGATTTTGCCTATGTGAGCAGGTAAAAATTGTGCAGAACTGCAGCACTGCAATTCTGCATAGTTCTGCAGTCTTGGTTTGCACAGTGCCATCATGGCAGTTGCGAACTAAGCGTACTGTTTCCCACATAACGTTTTACCTAATGCCCTAATGCGCATTACGGGTTTTCAGCACTCTTCAGAACTGAAACTTAACATTAATTGTCTCTTTGCTTCTATTTTCAGCCGTAAACAAAGGTAGGCAACTCAATTTACTGGTCACACCACTTCATCTTAAATACATTAACACTGTTGCATGTTTCTGGTTTTGTGAAAATGGGGAAGAGTGGTATTGGTGGTGGTGATAACGTCTTTATTGTAAGACTTGGTACTTTGTTAGGTCTGATGTGGCGTGGCACCTTGACAGAGCTTTGTGATTATATTCACGGTTTTAGCTGGATCTTGCTGTTCATGTTTTTTTTTTGTGGGTTATCTGTACACTGATGTGTGTTTACCTTAAGAAATACAAAACTGTTGACAGCAGGTCAACTAGATTTACTAGCATTGTTTAGCACCACTACTGAACCGTATCACCATAGCAAGCATATGATACCGATAACCTGAACTCATAGCTGAATTTTTACGTTTTATCACATGGCATGAAGGCTTTCCATCAAAATTATCCAGTTGCAAGGAAATGAGTCGGTGTTGGAGGGAACTTGCTTGAGAGCTACACTTTCTGCAGGGGTGCAGGCAAGGCAGATGAATCCAGCATTGCTTTGTTAAATAAAATTCACAAGACAACACTATAAATATAGGAAAATTGATTGTCATAACCTGGTCTATTTACAATTATCAATCAATGAATCCATTTCCTATACACTAAGAGAGGTAAACCCTCCAGAAATTCTTTTTCATGCAATGTTTATGAAGGTCTTCAGAATACAGTGTGTAGCAGTATCACTAAAGATGGGAGTAAAATCATAAACGTCTTAACTAATGCCCAGCTCAAGAGATTGCCAGGACATTTTTTCAGCTAAGTGTCTTGATGACGAAATGCACCAAATATTGTCCACCTAAGATTTCGTGCTACGGCCCTGCCAAACATTTTCAACCACTTTCTAACAAAAAGAAAAAAAAGTGTAGCTCATGTGGCAAGAGATGTTGACACCTTTGTGAAATCATTCTAAACTCCAAATGGCTAATTGTTTCTTCATTATGCCTAAGAACTCTTGAAGGTGTTGCAGTGACATTTCAAACCTATTCGAAGGCAACAGTCGTGCAGGAATTTCAGTTTAGTTTGAGCACCTCGATCTCAAGTCACGCGAAATGTTCCCAGAAAATGTGTAAATGGCACCCTCAAACTAGCTTTCAGCCGCTTCTTTTTGCTTTCAAATATCTTTTTTAATCTTGCAACTTAAAGGCTGATGTACAACCTTGTTTTTCCACAAGGAAGATAACCCTCTTGGCGCTCCCCTCTCCTAAGCTGTGAGGGGAGCCAAGTTGGGGCAAGGTAAAAAGTGGAGAGGGTATAGAAAAGGTGGTGAGCAAAAGTGGAAAGTGCTAAGTATATGCCTGCCTTTAAGACAGGTGGTGTGTGGGATCTACATAATTGTTGCTTTCTTCCATCAATAAAACCATGCATGGCAAAAGCCCAAAATCTGCTCGTTACTTTTTTTTTTTTTCCTCGGTGCATATTGCAGTTTTGTATCCCAAGATGGTGCAAGAGTGTGCTGTTATTATTTGCACCTGCCTTTTCATTGTTTTGTGTACCGTAAGCACTTCTCATGGCGATCTAAATTTTTACGGATTCATATAAGATGCAAATGTCTTAAAATTGATCACACCTTGCGACAGTGAATGCATGGTTCGTGATCCGTTTTCACCTGGTTACGAAGTTTTTGTTGTTGGCAAATGATGTAAAAGCTATGCTTCGAGTAGTGTGAAAAATTTCAGACCATGAATGCTGAGTTTATGAACTTCCTATTTGGATGAGTTCACACTTCCATGGCACGGTTGCAGCGTAAAAACTGCATCGCCCCAAAATACTAGAGGCCTGCAGTGTGGTTGGAGCTGTAACAATGGCAAGAAAAGCATTTCTGTTCTGGTGGTGTTGTAGATTCTTCCAGATCTTGATTTCTTTGAAGCTCATTTTTTAAAATTTGGGTAAGTGAATGTTTTACTCCTAAGTGTGCAAGTCCTACTTGAGCCTCCCTGTCAGAAAAGTATACTGTGCCTGTAATAGTAAGTGGAAGACTAGTGGTGAGTCATATTTCGTGATAATTAACGAAGGTACTTACTATGCACCATGCAGGTTGATGGTAATCTGATCAGGCTACTGTTGGCAAAACGGCTTGTGTCTCTTTTTTTTAATTACATTTCCTATGTTAATTTGTACTTTGGAAATTTAAAGGCTGCATTCGAAAGCTGGTTTGGTATTGTTGGACAGCTGGAGAAACTAAAAAATGTAAGCTAAAATATATGGAATTTAAGAAAACTTTTAGTGATATTACATTTCTGGTGTAGCAAGTGTGTGCTTCCTGTCAGGAGGCTGGAGGCTGCATGAGTGTGTCCCAGCTGTGCACACTCTGCAAAGCCACGATTTTCACACACTCGTTTCGGAAGTCTTGAGTTGACGTCTAACCTCAGTTCTCAGAAATTTTGCTGGAAGCATTAGCATATATTTGTGGTGTTCATGAGATTGACGCAGTTGGAAAGAAGGGTTAGAATGTTAGTCTAATAGGCTGCACTTTTGCAAACAAGCGAGTCTTTTTCAAGCATCTGCATGGAATCGTGGCATAAAGTAGAGTCACCGTAGCACTGGAAGACGACAATGATGACGTACCGTAGAATATCGTGCACCCACCCATTCCACAAAGTGCCCATCACTCCAAAATTTGAAACATCTGAAAAAAATATGCACATCACATGTATTCCGTATCCTGCATAATCCTCGTGACTCGCTGTAATCCTCGCACTCCCTAACGTGAGCCACCAAAATAATGAATTTTCCTTTTCCGCTCCGCGCTAGCTTCCTCGCACCCCCAAAACTGCAGCGGTGAAAGGTTGCTTGCTCGCGAAACCCGCATGATGCACGCGCTCTCCACCGGCCGCATTTTCCGGCGCCGCGTTGCGTCCGTTGGAGCGGCGCGGCGCCGTTATGCTCCAGGTGCCCTAGGCAGCTTGGCGCCATCTCTCAGACGCTAGTCCCACTGTCGTTGAGCCGGTTTCGCGGTGCGACTAGGACTGCGCGGTTCGCGCAGCCCGCGGTCGTCGAGAAATCGGGAGGTAGCCGACAACGAGGGGCAACGACCAGCGGTGCCTAGGACTGACCGCTCATTCACTCTGGAAGCGGATCCGCATCGCAGCGGTTACGAACGCAGTGCTGTATAAGATCCAGTAGCAATTGCACGCGCACTTGATGTCATTGAGTGTGCGTGGCACTGTACTGGATCTTTATGCAACCGCGTTCGCTAACCGCTTTGCAAACGCGGGTCCGCTTCCAGTGTGAATGAGCGGTGATTCGGACTGAGGTCGTTACCAGTGACGATGTAAGTCGTAACTCAGACTGTGTTTGCAAACAAATCTCTCAGGGGTGGAACGGCTGCGCCATTCGCGCTCATTTTGCACCAGATTTGTGCTTCTGCGCCATCCTGAGCTGCAGCCAATACTACGCACCAAATCGAAAACTTGCGCCAAAGAACTTTTGATTGTGTCTTGGTTTCGGTTTTTACCGACTTGATTAGCAACAATAAGCGTGTTTAGCCTGGCCGACCTTGCAATACTTTGTTCTGTTTATTCTCCTTGTGTATCCCGAGTCGGAACGGGAACAGAAAGACTCTGATTCTAAGCGCCATACCACCTGCGACTGGATTGTTATCCTTGAACCATAAGCGGTTTAGCAAGTCGGCCGAGGTGAGGTCGAGTCGTTAAGCGTCAGATTGCCTGAGGCTCTGTGTGCCCGGGACCTGGATGTCAGCTAGTTGAAACAAAAGAGCAAAATATTCCTTTTAGGTACTTTGATCGTTAGCAGGTGGGAACCGCATTCTCAGCTAAGATAAATCGTGATTTGATAGAACTGAAACGCGGTCCGATCCGAGACCTGCGGCCAGCAGCTCTTCGCCAGCGGTAGATCTGCTCGGCGTACTTTGAACTTTGCTCCTGCTATCGTTTCAAATCAGGAATTCGATAATCGTAGTCGTGATGCCTCGATATCCAGTTGCACAATAGGATAAACTCGAAATTTGTTGCCCTGTTCCTCTGTGCAACTGCACGTCCGTTGCTTACGCACGTCATGTGGTTCGCACATAAAATACTATGTTGAGCACGTGTGGGTTGTGCAATAAGCAGTGCTGGCTCGCATTTTGAGCAGCTGAAATGCCAATCAAAAACATCAAGGACGCTATC
Organism: Ixodes ricinus; assembly: GCA_037355805.1. NCBI lineage: Eukaryota > Metazoa > Arthropoda > Arachnida > Ixodida > Ixodidae > Ixodes > Ixodes ricinus. The sequence continues at coordinate 46,586 of JAZHYW010001041.1, read as the reverse complement.
TTCAGAAACATAGGGTACTTGCTTCTTGATTCTCACTAAGGCTCACACCGCTATCATAGTTACATAACTATTAAACTTTTATGCTCATCTACCTAGGTCCCTAACCACTGCAATGGTTGCATCTGTGAGCCTGGCTGGCCACGTGATTGCAGATGTTGGACGTCCCGTTTCTGGGCGGCATTGCCCCATCTAAGACGACTAATGGCGTGAGGTGCATGATCGTAGGGGCATGAGGGCCTGAGTCGTGAGGGGCGGTGCTGGCCTGAGGGCCATGCGTGCACGAGAGATGTAGTTTTCGGGAGTGCATGCGTCCGCGAAGGCCGTAAGGGCTGAAAGGACGCAATTGAGGACGAGCGTGAGTGGGGCTAATGGCGAGTTGCTCTGGCGCGAGGGAGGCTTGCTGAGCGGGGCTTCAGGGTGAAGGTGGTGAGAACAAAATGTTACCATGGACGTATACCAGTCTACTCGGACTGTGTTTGTAAATAAATCTTGCTTTGTGTTGAACTTGTGGGTTTATTGTTAAGGTAAATCCTGTATTGGTAGTTCTCAAACCTTGTAGGTAGCTGCCGGCGCGAAAACCCCAATTTGCAGCCGCCTACTTTGCCGTCTTTTTTTTTTTTTTTTTTAGAGCTCTACGTTTTTATGGAAAATTTTTTACGCGTAATTTTCGCACCTCCCAACTTTCCATCGATTTTTCGCAAAAAAAAAGTGCGAGGATTATGCGAGTAAATACGGTATATGTAAAATTGATGACCTCAATGTGCCCATCCCCTATTTTTTTCAACGATTATCTTGAAATTTTGAGCGGGCACTAGTTCGAGTATTTTACGGTAGGGTGCCCTGGGGTGGCATAGATTCTGGATAGCCTCGGCACAATCTAGCTTGTGAGGACCAAAGCGACACATTGAGAGAAACTATCACAATTGCTACACTGGCATAAAGTGCTCGTTCTGGCACCCAACCTCAGCTTTAAAATTGGGTGCTTCTTCGTTGGTCAAAATGTGACAAAGTGCCTGATGTCGCGTTTCTGCCAACTGTGTTGCACAGTGTGCTCTGTCCCGCCACTGGTGACGAGCAGCGCAGTGGGTCAGGATGTGGCGACATGTGCTTTGGGAAGGTGTCGGCGAACTCATTCTGAAGCCCGTACCTGTCCGTCTTCGTGCAGTTTTGATACGCATTCATCTTTGATGGACAGAGTGATGCGGCCGTCTTGGCAGCTGCCTGAGTATCGGTTTCTGTTTCCCACAGGTCCTTCAGAGTGGCCCCGCCGAGGGAGTGGGCCCTCCCGGCCGTGGGGGGCGGAGACTTGCATGGGCCGAGGACGGGGAGACTTCTCACGGGGCCGTGAGCAACGGAGACTTCCCTTCAAGAGGCCGTGGGGGCGGCGGTGACTTTGCCCCCAGGGGCCGAGGGGGTGGAGAGTTTGTGCCCCGCGGACGCGGGGGGCGGAGACTTCGTACCCCGTGGAGGCCGGGGAGGCTTCACCCCCAGAGGCCGCGGCGAGTTCACCCAAGGGGCCGCGGAGACTTCACGCCGAGGGGCCGGGCGACTTCACTCCGAGGGGCCGTGGTCGCGGCGACTTCACGCCCCGAGGGCGGGGAGACTTTTCCTCGAGGGGACGCGGGGACTTTGCACCGAGGGGTGGTGAGTGGTCCCGTGGTTTTTCAAGGCTGCTGTTTACTTAGTCGGCGTGTAGGCAGATACAGTCGTGTCTCAGTGATGTGGCCATCTCCGTCTCCCCTTGGAAATTGTCCATGATGCGAGTTGTCTGTGAGGAGAGAAATACTGTTTGTCCCCGATAATGTGATTTTCCCAGACGTCATTATTCTTCCCCCAGAAGATTATTGAAGATAACCCGTCACTCAAAATTTTTACAAAAGCAGCTTCCCCTTCTCTCTCTCTCTCTCTTTCTTTATGGTGGCCAGAAGTATGGAATGTGACACTTTTGGCCACCACGCAAGCCATGTATAGTGGGGCGTCTAGTATATTAACTGGATCTCTAATAACGAGACACGATTGTACTGCATTTGATCTTGGCTACATCTACTAGGAAGTTGTTTGGGGAGTAGAATTTTCGTGTCCAATTGATTTGACCTTTTTTTTTCCTTTTTTTCTTTTTTGCTACCTTGAAATGGGCCATTTTCTGCACGGTAGCAGGAACCTCTCCGTTCATACTTCGTTTCTTCAATTTAGGGGTTGCGCTCATTGTTTTTTGTCATCCAGGAGACAGCTTTGATTTCTATTGTAAGGTCACAAAACCGCCACTATCGAATTTGAAGAAAGCGAGCAGATACTGCAATCTGCTTGTTGGTGTGTTTGCAAGTCTGACGAGAACAATGAACTTGCATAGTAAAAATATGACTGGCTAAGGATGAGCAAAGGTGTTATGGTGCAAATGCTTCATAAGCTGAGCTGCACCTAGTATTTTGACAGGTTCTATGATCAACATGAAATTTATTGCATAAAAATAGGGCATTTTGTGCGGTTTTGAGGAAGTGCTGTTTTACTCGAGTTCACTTCAAGGGTTGTCTACAGTGCGTCAAGCTTACTTGGCACATTTGTCAGCCGACAGTCACATTTTCGATCGCATTCATTCTTTTCCCTACACGTTTACGGAAGCAAACGGGAGGTCCCCGCTCGTCCCTGTAAACGGCCGAAAGGGAAGGCCACCGGTGTTTACCTGCCTCGCTGGCACTAGAAATCTAGCTGCCAAATTGGCTGTTCGTGCAGAGTCTTTCAAAGGTGTCGAAGAGTGGCACTTAGCTGTGTTGCACCCTGCAGGTGGCTACTCCGGGGGCCCCCGAGCCGGGACCTGGGCGGCATGGGTGGGGGCGGACCCCGGCCGCGATGGGACGTGGTGGACCCTCGCTGAGGGGAGACGGACCCCGAGGGGCATGGCACCCCGGGGTGGCATGGGGGGAGTGGGAGGACCCCCCGCCAAGAGGGGCCGCTGGGACGGGCCCTCGGCCTCCTCCTCCTACGCCGACTCCTACTACAACAACGGCAGGTGGGCCCCTTTCTTCTGTCTTTGAGGTTCCGTGTTTTCGGTGATAGCCCATTAACCCCCTAAACAGATTAATAAAAAAAAAAAATCTACTAAATTAAAACTTATCCTGAAAAAAGGGAAAAAAAAAAGAGCTTTACGGGTAAGATTGTTTGTCTTTTCCGGCTTCAGTGGTGCTTCAATGTGTCGTGGGCCTCCGGCGTTCAGTCCTTCGAAAGAAGCGCCCTGCCATTCTTGTCCTGTCTGTACCCATAGTTGCTTTCGTGGGCTACAGTTCGTTGCAAGCCAGAAACGTGGGTCGAGCTCCTTTGCGCAAGGCCCTCTGTTCTTTTGGATTTAGCAGAGCGAATGCCAGATGTGTGATGAGTGGAGAGGAGGAAACAACCGATTGTGGTGAGCAGAGAGCTTTGTGGGAGGGCCTTGTTTTGCTTGTCTTAACCAGCTACAGACTATAGTAAATGAACGGATGTTTTCTTGGTGATATTGAAAAGTCCTTGTGAGAAATAGTGCTCTCTTCCACTGCCGCAAGGTGCCGGTCTTTTTTGTGTGTGTGTGTGCAGCATAAATTTACTAATCCTGAGCACGTACGAGTTTATCAGCGCCACTTGAGAGTTTGCTGTTTAGTAATACTGTTAGCAGGGGAAGATACACGAATAGTACCTTTCTGTATACTTGGCATGAGCTCTTTTGTGCTATGTTGCCGGGGCTATACTCAGTTCACCCCTGAGACTTCAGTGGGAGCTGCATGCCTGCCGAACCATTCGGTCGCCTCCCTCTTATCACCTGACACGGCTCTGCGCTTGGGTGTGGGCGGGAGCACGGTGACGTGGCGAAATAAGCGTATGACTGGTCGAACAAGGACGTAGCTTCCACTGCAGTGTCAGTTTAGGACTGAACGAAGTATAGCGTAGCTTTCACAGTGCACGCGAAGGAGACACCGAGCAAAGCCACGTGCTTGTGCAAGTAGCTTTCAAGCGCTGCGGAAGCTATGCTAGCCCTGACAACCTGGCACACAAATTAGATGCCGAGTATAGTCATTTTTGTCTTCTACTCTGATAGCATGCTTGCAATGTGGTTTCTGGGCTTTGCCTCTTCTGTTGGAGACCTGCCCAATTATATCTCCCATGCTTGCCCTCCCTGTGGGTTGGCTTAGGTGCCCCCTCTTGCCCCCCCCCAGCCAAGACTTTGGAAACGCTGCGGGCGGCTTCGACGACGGCGGCTACGGGTCCGCTGCGCCCACAAGTCGGAGCTCGTACCAGGACCCCTACTCGGCGCCTCCGGACATGATGGGCAACGGCTACCAGGCCCCCAGCACGGGCGGATACGGGGAGCCCGCCGGCGGATACAGCTCCGAGTTCTCCAAGCCCATGGACCGAGGAGTGGGCGACTACAGGAGCAGCAGCGTGGGCGGATACGCCGCCCCTCCCATCGCGGGCGGAGGCTATGCGAGCAGCTACGAGCGACAACAGGGGCTACGGCGGGGGCCGGCAGGACGGCGGCTACGGCAGTTCCGTGCCTCCCGCGGACGGCTTCGGAGCCAGGCCTGCGGTGGATGCGTACGGCGGAGGTAAGCTCGCTTTCGCTACGGTCTCGTCGGGTATCCTTCTCCAGACTGCTTCTGGCCGTCTGAAGACGTGGAGGTGGAGAAGAGCTGGTAGAAGCGATCTGTGGAACCCTATTCTGAAAGAAAGAGTAGGAATCGTCAAGGTACCAAATTTTCTGGATTATGAGTTGTGCCTTTGTGCAAGTTGCGCCCCCCCCCTATAAACGGCCACGTTCGCAAAAAGATGGTGTATAAGTGGCACCTTTTACGAGTCATACTTAGCACAGTAGGCGCTGTGAAACTGCATTGTTGCTGATTGCAATGTATAGCCAGTGAATTGAACGAGAATTAAAAGCCTCCACAGCAAATTTGTGTTCATGTGCTGGCCATCGCTTCTACAGGAAGCTACCATAAGGACGAGTGTGAGTTATCGTAACGGGATGAACTTGTTACGATGCGACAGTGTAGTAAAATCGCTTCTCTCCCTTTGCTCTAAAAATTGATATGACCTACATGTTTCACATTTACACCGCACCGTTGTACAAGACACGCTGCTGGAAATTTCGGAAAAGAACTGACTTGTACACCGGAAAATATGGTAATTGTATTACGTGTACATTTGGATTGTGGGGAGATTACTCCCACAATCCAAATGTCTGATCACATTTGGATTGTGAGAGGGCAGTATACAGGGGAACACATTTGCGTAATGCTGTAGAGTTGCTGGCTTGTCTGTTGTCCTTCCGCATTTGTTTCCTCAAGGTAGATCCTTCTTCCTCGCACTCCTCCACCTCCATCGGAAAAAAACCGCACAACTTGTTTGACACTCTAATTTTTATTTTGTCAGTTTTGCTCTTAGCAATGCACAAAGCACCTCATTAGGTGTGTACCGGCGGCTCTGTGGGTTGACATAGCTAATGCTTCATATACTTACCTCAGGGCTACACTTCACCTGTGAGCTTGCAGCCCAGAGGTGCATGCCCCACGTTCTGACATATGCTGTCACGTTGCAATGCAGTCCGTTGAATCTACATCCGCTGTTGTTTGGCCTCCAAGGAAGAGGTAAAAGAGAGAACATTATGGAGGGCAGTTGTCTAGAGAGCATCCAGTGCTTGCTCTCTTCTCTCCCCTTGATGCTCATTCAGACTCGTTGCAAAAAAATGTGACAAAAAAGGACCAACACCAATAGTGCCGTGAGCCGTCATGGTACTGCAACATGACCGAAACAAGGGCTTATCGAGCATTGTAACTCGCTAAATTTGACGTTTACATATAGAAGCACGTGAAGTTGCACCTAGATCCAGTTTATGCGAAAAAAGAAAATATGTATTTCGCAAGAGCCTGGCTGTTTCTGTTCAGTCAAAGAATTTAAGTATAAAATGCATTTCTAGAAAGTAGGAAGCAAAACAAGTCTTGCTTTAAAACTGCATCACAGAGTTGAAGTAGGTACCATCTAGCATAGCCTGTCCAAAACCACATCACATATACCCTGTTGCAGGTTAGGAAAAGCAGGGCAAGCTTCTCCCGTAAAGCCCTCCACTCTTTCCACTTCAGTGAGCGTACGTTGACGAAGAAATTGTGAAATGATGCATAAATTATGCACAGGCCGTTAGTTGGTCTCATCGGTTCTGACATGAAGCCTGTGATTGGTTCAGAGTTTTTGTCGAGCACTGACGCAGCACGTGTAGGGATGCGTTTCGATAAGTGCTTGGCCAGTTAATGGCTGCCGCACATAATCTATGCATCAGTTCTAAATTTCAAAAAGGGTCTATTGGACTTGCCTCCTCTCCAGCATTTTCTCGCTAAATGGAATGGACGGAGGCCTTTGCAGGGGGGAGCAGCTTGTCCGGCTTTCCTTAATCTGCAACAAGGTATAGTTCCAATTCACACAATATAGTGGTTATTGCGAGGCTTGCTATAAAAGTTGGCTGACTAGTCCTTGAATTAGTTCAAGTGCAGTTAGCATGAAAGCCTGATTATAGCTGCTGCTTTTTTTCGGGGCCTCGGTGGGTGTAGTGAATGTAGGATTGAACTTGGAACTTGCAGACGTCTTTCAGAAAATAGTACATTCTTGCATTACATGTGCTCGATCGGTAGCTGTAGAACTCTAGAAACTCTTTGGGGAACGAATAATCCCATCTCTGGGTGTTTCATTTTTGGGTACATTGTCCTGACAAATATAGGGATTGCCTCTGACATCTGCAATGCAAACATGGCGTCGCGTGCCTTTGTCACCTTAGTCTCGGCAATGCTACTTATTGTACCAGTAAAGGTGGTACCGTAAGGCGGTTGCCAGAGCCTCGGGCAAAACAGCCCATTATAGCATATAGTAGTTCCTTTAAAGTAACGCCACTAGATAAAAGGAAAAGAAATCTTTTGTTTTAAGAGGTGACAGATAGCATATCTCTATACCGATAACCATGTCTCTTAGTGGCAACATTATCAAGGCTCTCTAGCAGTCTTCTTAAAAGTACATTGCTTTGGTGCAGGGGTTTTGCAAAAAGACACCACTGATAAGACATTGAGCGATAACCCCTGTTACCACATAAGACAACGCTATCTGCTGTTTTGTTTATTGTGGCGGTGGATGTTGCCTAGCGGCAGCTCTCCACATGTGCCGAAATAGACCGCAAGGTCTGGACTAGAGTGCAACGTAGTGGCCGTCGCTCGCCGCTCACTCTGTCGCAAAGGCGGCGAGGAGGCAGGCAGAACCAGATTGACCGCTGTGAAGCCCCCGATGCGACCGGGACGTTGTAACAAATGTCGGTGTCTGTCATTACTTGCAGGTGGCCCGCCCCGTTCAGACGATCGCTATGCGTCGTATGACAGCCTATGGTGGCGCTTCGTACAACCAATCTCGGGATAGCTATGGTGGGGCAGGCCGCTATTAGGAGAGAGAGAGAAACAAGGCCCCTTCCTCTCTCTTTGGTCTCCTAGAAAAGGAAAGAAAAAAAGGCAAAAAGCAGAGAGCGGCAGTGTTTTGGGAGACGAAAAGCACATCCGGCATTCCCTACCACCCCACTCTTCACGATACCCATCTCTCTTCGGAAACGCCTTGATCAGAAGAAGCGCAAACAAGGCTTGTTTCTCAAAGGACACACATTTCTAAGCATCTTCCATTTGTTTCCCACTCTCTTGTACATTATTTTTTTTTTCTCTTAGTGTTTCGAGAAAGGACAGCATTGACCTGTACTTGAAAGCATCTTTTTATATATATGTAGTCCCCTGTTTCTTTCATTTACGTGGTGTTAGTGAGACCCCTTCCATGTCTTTAATTCGGTGCGTTGTACGCGCTGCCTGTGTCTGTGTACTCTGAGCGATCCGGACGGATCAGTGGAAATAAAACGTGTCGAGTGAAACTCATAGTTGCTGCGCAGTCTGATTTCCCAGGTTCTAAGCGTTTGGCAGTGGAACCAGCTCCCAAGCATGTGAGCGATACTGCATTTAGCAATACACCATGCAGACTGCATTTCAATTGTTGCAAGTAGCACCTAAACTGCCCATCAACTGGCCCATCGCACACTGTTCACATTTCTCAGTGGTGACCCCTGTTAATTGCCTGTGGTTTAGCTCTTCTCTTAGTAACTGGTAATGTTTTACTTGATCTATAGGAAGACCATGGTAATAGATGTGTGAGGTAACATGGCAATCAAACTTTGCATAGCATTGCTGTGGAAGTCTGATATTGGTCAAAGTACTTACTTACACACTGTCAACAGTGGCCACATTCATACAGAAACAATGTACCAAGGTGCTCAATCTGATTTATGTCAGTGACTTTGGTATAGATACCAAGCATGTCCCAGACACTGCTTCGTTAATCTGTGCGAGAGCCTGCTTGCTCACAAGGTGCTGTGACAAGGCTCGGATTAGTAATGTTGCTAGCAAATTCAGTGTGAAAGTTCCCCGCTGAAAGAGTCAAATGACAGCTTAATCTAGCTCTAGCCAAGCAGGGTGCTCTGTTTGCCGAAAGATAAATTTTGTCACAGGCAGCGGGGAGAAATGAGCTATCGTAATATCTTCATAAGATAGCCCATCCCGGTTTTAGGCACAATTTCCTCTATGCAAAAACACTAAGACTGCCCACTCCTAGAAATCGCATCACCCAATTGACCTTGGCAGTCATGGGGCAGTTTTTTTCTTTTTTAACTCCCGCCGTCTTGCTGCGTTTGTAGGGATCTTTGTTGGTGTCATTTAGAACGGCTTGTGACAACATTCAGTTGACCAAAATCATTTCGCTACTAGTATAGTTTTCTTTTTTTTATGCGCGAGCAGAGCTTAAGTTACAAGCATGAGCTTGTTGCCCCGAACGATGCTTGCACTGTAACAGTGCGCATGCTTGGCAGGGACGCTAGAAGTCCAGAGCTTGTTTCTATAAATTTTGTAGTGATCGCACTTGAAGAGAAACGGAGTGGGCTATCAGCAGAAAACACCAAAGAACATTAAAACAACAGTAGCTGATCGTTGTGGTATTGAATGGCAGTCATGGTGGCTATAACGAAGCCAAAACATCCCACTATGGCCTTAATCGAGCTTCGTGTAGGACGTAGGATGTGGTATGGAGGTTTCAAAACAAAGACAAAATGGTGGCAGCGACTCCATTCACGGCGGTGCTAGCCTAGAGAAACGAGAACAAGGTCTCAAATTTCAGTCACTGTTGCACTATCATAAGTAGGAGTGGGAACGCCGGGCACGTGGCCTTCTAAGCGAAGCTCAGGTTTGCCTGCTTCTTGCACAGGGGTTGCGATGATGTCGGAACGCCTAGTTCGTATTGCCTGATTGAAAAGACTGGTGGGTAGCTCTAGAAGGCATCTAGCATTGATGTCTACCCACTGTGCTTTCAATCGGAGCTCGGCGTCCTTTTGACGTTACCGCAACTCCTGCACAGGAAGCAGACGGCTTGCTCTCCGCATACACGCGGTGCCACCTCGAGGCTGATGAAACATAGTGGTGCATGGGTGTGCACGTCGGAGTAGGCCCACACTCTCTCAGCCCCCTCTCCGCTACACAGTTTTATTAGCCTAGTTTTAGCACAGCGTGTATCAGAGGTCATTCACCCTGGCATTGCTCTCGGCCGAGGTGCCTGCAATCTGACGGAGGCTTATTGCGGAAGAAGTGCCTTGTAACCGAGCTTTTGGTTGCACGTCAAAAGATCCCCAGGTGGCCCGAATTAATCCTCAGTGCTCCGCTGGGGCGTGCCAGATGCCCGTCGTTGGTTTGCCACGTAAAACCCACAAATTTGACTTCTGCCATTCCTCTTCATACTGTTTGCAGTAATACAGGATGTCTCTCCCAGAAAAATTTACAAGGTTTTTTTCACCACAGCATTTAATTATGCATCGCCAGCTCTGCCCAAATAATTTCGCCCAATTTTCTCTTGGTTTTAAGTGGGCTATCTTGGGATATCACGGCAAAATACCAACATGGTCGTGGTCATCAGGAGACATTGCTATGCAATAGCTTGTGTGGTGAAAGTGGGTTCTACAGACAAGAGGTCATATTCTTTACTTTCTCTGTGTACTACTCACTGGTGTGGATTGTCCGGCCTTTGCTTGCTCTGCGAGTGTGAGAAATGTTAACAATGAAAAGCTACAAAGAAAAGCACGTGCTCATGTAATCGGGTGCTCCATTTGACCACAAGGGGTAATGAAAGCATTCCTGGCTAAAGCAAAGGTTGAAATTAGCAATTGAGTATCTTATAAAATAGAGCATGTGTCCACAGCTCAATTAGTGGCCACCCCTATTTATTTACGAAATGTTTGAAAAATGCTCAAGTTCAAAACGACACGATGGACGCATCAAGTGCCACCTATCGCAGAGGGTTGCCGATAACCTCTGCAGTGCTAATCGCAGTTGGAGCTTTAGCGTAAGCAAGAAATAGAGGTAGATTATTCCACTGGCGTTCTGCTTACAGATTGCCGAGCGCATCAAACTGCTGCCACCTTGAATTTTCCAATCAAACCAAGCAAGTGCCCACTCTCCCATGTGACCCTTCTGCATTGCCACTCAAACCTAACAGCCACCCATTCCCCAGTTTGTCCCAGTTAGGGACTTTGAGAATGGCATACCCAATTTAAAGCTTGTTGTGGGAATTGGCAAACGTTTGTGCAGACTATGCCAGGGAGTTTCAAACTACACCCTGTTGTGGGATCAGAAAAAATGGGACAGAACCCTCCTGCAAAGACCTCTACCCTTTCTACTTTGCAGAGTGAACACCGAAGAGACTAGACAAGGAGGGACTTGCCTCATCTCCGGCGTTCGCTTTGCTAAGTAGAAAGGGTGGAGGGCTTTGCGGAAGAAGCTTGTCCTTCTTGTCCTGCTAAGTAGAAAGGGTGGAGGGTTCATAAAGTCACCAAAAGTAGTCGCAGCATTTGTTGCTTAAAAAAAAAAAAAAAATTACGTCTGCTCACACATGCAGACACGACGACTGCTGTCGTGTCCCCTCGTGCCGACACACTGCTATCGTCGTCTTTGAACAAGCCATCTCATACTTACCGCTGGTGCCGATAACTTTGTGCCTGTTGCAGCAGCAATTTGCTGGCAACTGTCGGCCATCTTGATACGTATTCAAAACTGTTTAAGGCATGCACCTCCCGTGAAAACGCAATGTTCTGTGCCGAAAATCGACTGCCAGGCTGTTTTCCTTAGGAGCTGCCATTGCACAGTTCTTACGGTTTTGCTCCCAAAATTCCCTGCATTTTGTATTCCAATCTGGGATTGCCGTAAGGCCTCTTTGGCTTGGAACGCAACTCATCTTGGCTTTAGTTCTCTGGCAACATCTCATGCCTGCGAGAGTTGCCCAATTCGTTTGGGGCGAATTTGGGTGTCTGCATAAAACCCAACCCAGAATGTGGGTTTGGCAGAGGTGACTTGTTTCTTTGACCCAAGGAAACCGTGTTCTGAACCTCCCTGTTATCCCCAAATTTTAAGTGGGCACTTGCTCTATTATAGAGTAGGATATTTGTTACCTTTGATTTCTTTAATCATTTAGTGGCTGTAATAATGGTGTAGGGCACATTTCATGATACTGTTTTGCTTGGGATTAAGTACATCAATCATCTGCAGGTGGTATTAAAGAGTGCCCTTGGGTGTGAAAAACTGTTTCTGGCTGGTTAGTTAAAGAAACATGGTTATTCCAGCTTTCTTATTGAGAAGTCTTTTATTACTAGCCTGTGTGCTGCAATGCTCATAGTAGCGAGTCCTGTCTGTTACTAGCTTCTTAGCTGAAAGCTTGTACTGCTAGCATAATGTAATGTTCACTTAGCAGTTTAAATTTAATAAATTGTGCTGTATAGATGTCGCAAGAGATTATCAAGCTCGGTCCACCATGGCTTTAAATATGACGGGACAGTCGAGCCAGAGAGGCGGTGTGCCTAATTTAAGCATAAAACTAATGAATCTCGGCCTTAGATAACACGAGTCGTTAGCATTAAAGCTAGAAGTTTGTTGGTGGGGTTTGTAGCTATACGGCTGCCATAGTCCCTAACCCATTTTCTTTGGCGCTGCAGGTAGTGCACCGAGGTCAATCACTTGCGAGAGCTCTGGCTGATGCCAATCTGTGCTCAGTGCTCACTGTATGTATACTGTCCCGTGAGTGATGCTAAGGTTAGCAATAGTATGACTTGCCTGTAACTAGGTGAACACCTCAGTAAATCCTAGCGGCAGCTGTTTTCTCTGGATATTGATCTCAAGTGCACTCGTCTGAAGAAAGCCTAGTTGATGCTTCTCCTAATTTAATGCTATGCAAGGTCCCATTAGTGTTCTTCTAGCCCTGTGATGTGTAGTATTAACTCTGCCAGTGCACACCAGCACCACTGCAGGAGCATTTTTGACTCTGCGTCGTGCGAAAGACGGCAAGCTTGGGACTGTAGGCATGTAGTTGTCTGCCGACAATCCTGTGACCGAGAAAGGTGCGGCCCGACCTTGAGCAAACGATACACTACCACAAAGAGCTCGGTTCCGCGATGCTGAAAACAAATTCATCCGAGGATGATGAGTACCACAGGTGGGTTAACCAAAGTTTCATTACATTGCTTCCATCGTGTTCACTCGAAAAGCAAACCGGCTCGAGAAAGCCGAAAATGACTCTGTAGAAACCCCTTGTCTGCCAGAGGCAGAAACAAAATGGAGGCAGTACGCTTTTTTTTATTTTCCACCCGTTTTACCTACGTTTTGCACTGACATGTACGAAAGAGAAGTATCCGACCTGGAATTCGGCAGCACTTGAAACTGTTGCTGTCTCTGCGAGTTTCATGCGAATTTACTTCAAATGCTGCCTTCTGCATGAGCAGCCGTATAAGACATGTCGAAAGTCACATTTGTTTCTGTCAAAGAGCCGAAACCGAAAGTGCCAAGCACATTTTATAGTTCCGTGACATTCTGCTAATATTTTCATTGCACATAGTAGTGAGAAAAATGGAAGTGCACACTCCTTGATGCTGATTAATAGTATTGAGAAAAATGGAAGTGCACACTCCTTGACGCTGATTAATACTACCGTTCAAACTGCAAAATCTGTTGGGGTTGGGTAAATGTCTCCGGTTCTTGTTGCATGGCGTAAGTTTGCCCGTATGTGCAATGCCTCGTGCAGATGGTGTCCTAATAATGTGTAACTGACTGCTCCCCAGGTTGAACGTCCTTTCATATGCATGGATTTGGATTCTGTTCTCGGTGAGTATAACTTCTATTGAGCTTTCCATGTGTAGAGGTTGTCACCGTTGCTGTGTGCTAATTAGGTTTTACGATTAGCTTGCTTGGGGCTAGAAAAAGAATTTCTTTAATTAAAGTTTTATTGTTGCATCTCTATACATAGCTTGTACTGACTTTCCTAGACTAGGGGAAAGTGCATGAGAGCGTAGCTTCCGCTGCATTACTGATACTTCTGGCCACCTGCAAAAAGGGTATACTGACATTGCATGCAAGCCATATATACCGTATTTACTCGCAGAATGAACGCACTTTTTTTCCTGAAAAATCAATGTAAAGTTGGGGGTGGGAAGCGGCGTTTATTACGCGAAGTAAAATTTTTGCGTCCGTATTTACTCGCATAATGAACGAACCTTTTATCCCGAAACATGGACCTAACTTCTTTTCTCTTTGCGCTCAACGCGCAACACCAAAACCATACTGCAATGCGCAAAAAAAGAAAAAGCTCCTTTTTATGTTTTTCCTTGCTTCCATTTTTTTTTTTTTCCGCCTTTTGCAAGTTGTTTTGTTTGCCCACGCTGCCCATGCATTCGCGACCTCGCTGCACCTGGATAGAAACGTGCGTTCATTTCGAGGGCTTCTCGCTTCTCTTTCCAAAGTGCGAGGAGGAGGCGAGGGCAGGGTGCCTTCAATATGTGCGCTTTGCTTAGGGGAGGGCTTCTCCGCTTTTCTTTCTTATATTCTAACGCGCAACCCCAAAGCCAAACTGCGCTGTGCAAAATAAAAAAAAAATTTTATGTTTTTTTTTTTAATTCCGTAAATTGCTTTTTTTTTTTCTTTTTTTGCCGCTTTTGGCAAGCTGTTTTGATTCGCTTTGCTTAGGCAAGGGCTTCTCCGCTTCTCTTTCTTATCTCCTTGCGCGCCAGCCTTGCAACCCAAAATCCTGACTGCGCAATGCAAAAAAAAAAAAAAAACCTTTTTTTTTTTTTTGCTTCTGTTGGATCTTTTCTTCTTTAACGCCTTTTGCAAGGCGTCTTGTTCGCCCACGCTGCCCATGCATTCGCGACCTCGCTGCACCAGGATAAAAAAGTGTGTTCATTTCGCGCGGGTGGGGGAGGGGGTCAAAATTTCGACGTCCAAGTTGGAAATGCGTTTAATACGCGAGTGAAAAAAAAAAAAAGTCAAAATTTTGAGAGCCGACTCTGGGGGTGCATTCATTACGCTGAGTGCGTTCATTGTGCGAGTAAATATGGTAGGCTGCATATTAAAAGGTACTGCTGCATGGTCACTGTCTCTCTTGATTTATTGAGGGCATTCATTTCTTTTGGACAAGCTAGCGTGGGACATTATCAAGTTTATTGACTTTGAACTTGAATGATGCACATATGTAGCTTCGGTGGACAATCCTGCAACATGCAGGTGGAGAGCCATTCTATGTAGCTTAAAGAGATACTTCAACGAAATTTGAAATATATCCGTCGTGTTCAACAATACGTTGAATATGATCCACAATACCCGTAAATGACAATCGCACGTTTGTATTTTGAGCCTGGTGGCTGTATTTTTTGTTATAAACGGCCCACTCTAGCAAGCACTCGGAGAAGGCCCAGCTTAGAGCACGTGACATCCGACGCAATCGTGACGTAGGTCGTCTCGGGACGAGCAATGCTACGGCGAGGCTGACGTCGAGGGGATGGCCTAGTCGTTCCAGCCACCGAAGTGGCTGCTTTTGTACGAATTTTAGTGACTGGTTAATCTTTTATAATCTTGTAGGGGGACAATAGCTACTTCTAGAACACACAAAAGGGATTCTCGGGAAGACAGGAGTTCCTCCTTCCCCTCTTCTCTCGTCGTGGCCGGAGGCGAGACACTCACCGTCACTAGCTGTCAAGGTTCCTAGACGAGCATTACAAACGAGGCGTTAGCGACATCCACCAGGTGCTCTTTGCTAATCGTTTAATTCGTTTGAAAATTACTTTTCGTGACTTTTTTAACCAAGATATTGGTGTGTTCGATGTGATACTGCTTCTTTGAACACATATAAACCATAAAATAAGCGCCGAAATTTCGTTGTAGTATCCCTTTCAAATGTGAGGCTATACTTTGTCACTAGTTCCATGCAAAATTTCAAAAGGCTTGGACATAGTTTTAGAATTATTTCCTTGATCACATGTAAAGAAGTGATTTGCAGAATATACTGTTGCACCTGTGCTTCCGATAACACTATGCACAACATGGGAGCTGTAGTATTGTCTGGTCATTACAGTTCTTGCTACCGTTGGTGATGCCACTTCCAACTATTGCCCAAGTTGTGGTACTTGCAACGTCTTATTTCTAGCATATTCTGGCATTGTGTTGATATGTTCGATCTTTGAATGCCTGCACAGACAAACTATTTAGGACTTGAAAACCTGATTGTACTCTGCTTAACTTCCAGTGCGAGCATAGCAGAAGCTAGAAGGGTGGGCTCTTGGCATTTAGCAGCTCTGCCAAACACATGGTCGTGCAGAGCAAGCGTTGTTCAGGACAGCATGCTAGTGCTTGTAGCTCCAACCTCACTTGCACATAACGTGAAGCATAGCAAACTTTGAAGGAACTCTATTGCTTTACTTCCTAAACTTTCAGTAATTGTAACCTTTCCTTCGCAGTTACTTGTTGAAAACATAAAAATGAACATATCTATCGCCTTATTTTCGGTTACTACTGCTTTGGTTTCGTGACAGTACATTGAAGTATATAATCCATGTGCAGTGCATTGAATTGAAATGGATCAGAAGCAGTATGACTAATGCCATTACAAACAAAAGTCGGTGGGTTGTCATAGCGTCTATAGTCCAGACACTACAATATTCTGCAAGCACATATTTGTAAATGTCTAACTATATTTTTTAACTGAATTATATTTCAGCCTAATTACTTCTTAACGGTAGGTAGCAAACAAATCACGAATCTCCACTAAAAATCTACTGAGATCCAACAGACCGGTGAGGATTGTCTCCTTCGGAACACCACCTCACGCACAGCGGGGAACGAGCCACATGAGACATGAAAGCTCCTTGAGGCTTTTAGAGCAGGGGTGCACAACCTCAAGGCGGACAGGCAGCCACATATTTTTGGTGTCTGTAAGTATACCGCATCAGCAGTCGAGGGAAAGAATGTTTGAAAACATTACATGCTATGGGTCTGTTTTTAGTAACACTACACAACCTAGAAACAAACCGTTGGGAAGAAAAAATGGGTAACTTTATTGACAGAGAGTGTGCAGAAGACGAGGATCGTAGGGGAAGGTAGTGTACAGTGGCCGGCGATGCAAGCTGGAATGTGCGAGCAGTGCCCAGGCGCTCAGCAAGCGAAGCATCGGAGGGGCAGCAGTGGTATTCGAACTCGTGGACGCACCCCCGTACACAGTATCTCCTTACCCTCTGTTGCACACATGTTTTGCATCCATGTCGGCTCACGCCGCCAACACGTATTTGACCAGCATGTTACGAAACGTGTGGCATAAGGTGGGGGGGGGGGGGTGATATGTGCAAAGTGTGCGTCCACAAATTTAAACGCCGCCACTGCCGCTGGGGCACTGCGCCCGCTGCCCGCCACGCCCTGTTGCATGTAGAGAAAAGCGGAGCAAGCTCTCGCAAAGCTCTCCACCGTTTCGACTTTAGCAGAGATAACACTGGAGAGGAGGCGAGGGGGTCTCTTGCATTCACACTGATAAAGTGGGAACAGTGCAGGATTTGGCAAGAGAGGCTTGCTCGGCTCTTCTTGACCTGCAACTGTGTATAGACCGCGAGGTCTGTAGCGCCTGGTTGCTGCTCGCGCATTTCAGCTGGAATCGCCGGCCACTGTACACCACCGGCAACTATCTCTTGGAATACTTTTCTTGTTCGCAGTCCTCTGAGGCTCTTTGCACCGCTTTTGCCGCAAGGTGCCGACTCGCCCGCTGGCCCAATCTGCTGCATTCGAAAACTTTTGCTTCTCTGCATGTCCTAAGGAGAGAAAACCCACTCGGTACACGAAAACTTGCCGCATTCTCGGGAAGGAGGAGACCTGCGCTGGCATGCCTTGGAAGCACACGCAGACGAGAAGTAAGCGTCTTCGACACATACTGAAATGACACAAAAGACGAGAACGAAAGCAACACAGCCCGATGGAGGAAGGTTTTCTAGGGACCTACCTGCCCGAAGCCACCTCATTTTCAGTGTCACCCACATCTGTACTATGGTGAAGCTCATAAAGGCAGTTCGACTTGAATCATATTCGTCATCTTTTACTGTTCTGTTCAAAGGTTGTGCACCCCTGAGCTTTGATGGCTGCTGTAGTAAACTAAAACTACATTCTTCCTTTTTTTTTTTAATTTATATATGCAGAGAGGAATTTTTTTTTTTTCAGCACAGGCGTTAATTTGTTTGGTTACAAAAATGGAGGTGAGGGGCGATTTTTTAATTTTTTTATTTGAGGGGGATGCGTGTGATTTTTTGTTTTTTCTCTGGCTGCATCATGCTGATATTCTATCATTGACACGTGCGAGTTTTACTTTTTTTTTTTTTATTACCTGGTTGCTTGACTGCCCCCAGTCAAAGATGACATGCGGCGGAAGCACCATAGAAAGCAGTTTGTACTGAAGGGGAAGCCATCAAGGTGCAGCGACATTCCTAGTCTGTTGGTTATCGTGCTTAATGGGAAGTGAACTGTGCCTTGTAACTGAGTTAAACGCTCATACCATGGTGTTGTGCTCTCATCGACCAGGCTCGCGACATTATAAAAATATTCCAACGGACTTCCCACCGTTTACATAACGAAGGCACCTGAGTGGTGCTTCTGCAATTGTGTATAGCAACACTCGTGCAAGATGGGTCGCGTCTTATCTTGCAATGCAGATGTGTACATTGCTATTCGCGTCGTACAGATGCTCCAAAATGGGGACGAAACCTTGTTCCCTCTCAACCTTGGAATGAGTTCTCGTTGCAAGTTGAAAGGAATGCCTTCCCGTTACTTTTTGAAAATCCCAACGTGTCATTACATTATCGTTACATTTCCACATTTTAATGCGATGTTGTGCTGGATAATCTACAGGTAAAATAAAGCAAGCAAGTGAAAATATCCACATCGACCTGTGTGTTTTGTCTAAATACCTACTAAATTCGGGTAGAATTCCAGATAAACAGAAAAAATTAAAAATAAAAGGAACGCCATTCCTCCTATTCTTCGCTCAAAAACGTAACTCGTTCCTGTTCCGCTGATGCTAGATGGAACGCTTCTACCTTCCTTCTAAATATGTATGTATATATATATATAAAAAAAAATGTTTTAGAAGCAAAATTTTTTTTTTTTAACACTTTGTACAATTTTAATTGTTATTGTAGTGAGTAATAACATCTCTGAACTAATTCCATAGAAAAGTGCAGTGTACTTTTACTTAGCAGGTCAGCATAGAAACTCTTGACTTCTGCAAAGCAAATAATGTCTGCCTTGCTGAAGTTCAAAGTTCAATGAAGAACCTGACTCTACTTAGACTTTATCAGTGTCAAATGCTTGGGTGTTAGCCTTTGATTGTTTGGGTAGTTCCTTTGAATTGCCCGGGGCCTTGGAAGCTGACAGGAACAAGGTTGAGCTCTGTAAGGGAGACGTGCACCAGAGTTGATGTGCTCTTTCTCTGGTGCAGCGCTACTACCTCGTCCATCACTGCTACTGCCTCCGGCCTGACGGCTTCATTCAACAGTCCAGGGTGGACCTCTGGCATCTGTAGAAGCTTCAGGTTGGTCCTCGCTCCCTGGTGGTTGCCGAGCTCTTGGTTGTTAAAGAAGCACTCGAGACAATTAGTCTGAATGTAGAGAATGATTTTGGCGAAGGTAACTTAATGAAAACAGTAAATGCAAAAGCCAGCGTAAAAGCGAGACGCCGGTGGTACCTCACCACCCTTTCCATTCCACGTGTACAATGCGCATTGGTGTTTAAGTAGTGGTTCAGTACAGAGTAGATTGCGCCGAGTTGATGCAACTTTCTCACTACTGAAACGGATGGCTCGGGCTTGATGCGATAAATTTCTGCAAATTGTGTGCGGTTATCACTTTGGGTAACTCACCGACTTGATCATATAGAACACTGACAGTGCTCGGAAGTTCCGCAGTATTCATCTCTGCGCATGGTTCGTTCAGAGAAGCATATTCGTTTGTGTCTTCGAACCTTGTTGGAAGGCACAAGGGAAAAGGTTGACTCCCCGTGCAGTGTTGCAAATTTCTTCCTTTTATCTTTTATTTGATGAATTAAAATAATAGTTTGTACATTTAGTATCGGGTATTTATTTTATCAATATAAAAACACATTTCAGATGCCAAAAGCATTTTTGTAAGGACAATGTAAAATCTACTTGATGCTTTAGGTACACTATGCAGCAAACTTGTTCCTTGAGGTGACGAGCATACCGTAATCTCCCGAGAGATGCCCCAACCCCAAAGATAACCCGCCTCCTCTTTTGCTATGATTTCCTATTTTTTCAGAAGCACCAGTAGATAGACCACTTCTAGTAATTGCAGGGCCCTGGCCAATGGTGACCTTGGCAAAAGCGGTGTTACTTAACCGTGGCAGGAGATAAGGGAATATTGCTGTCTGGGAAGGACAGTTGTTTTTGGTTCACAGCCCCTCCCTGCGGTCACGAGTTTCACTGTTCACAGAATCTAAAACTAGCATTTCTTCAACTTTGTTTTTATCACACACCGAAAGTTTGCCTACCTCTTGTTTTCACTCGATTCACTTTCGATTTCAATTGGGCTATCTCAAGATATTACGGTAGTTGGCTCCGTTGAGTGCGCTGCTCACTGATGCGCTGTAAGGAGCAGCGCGGTGCCTGCGGAATGAATGAGAGCTAGGCATTTGCTTGTGCTCCAAAACAGCTCTCTACAAATAGAGCTCTAGAAAACTGGCAGTTTGGCATGAATTTCAGTATCAGCAAATATTTATTGCACTTTTCAGGAAGTCTAAAGCTATGCCCTACCTAATGTGAGTCTCTGATATGCAGGGTACCAACAACCTGAAACATTCTGGGCTGCTGGATCCTCTGGGACAAGTGCTTCTGTGGTTGATCTCCGATTTACCAAATAAATGGTGTTGTGTTGGTTTTTATGTAATTGCATTTAGATTGCATACTTCGTAAGTGTACTGTGGCAAAGCCTACAGGCAGTAGTTCCATCCGGTTCTGAAGAGCATGTTACGAGACCTTGCACGCTGCATTTTGTTGCATGTGGCTGCTCGATTTTCAGTTGCATTTGGATCAGGATTGTCTTTGAAGACTCTCAGTGTATGTCACAGTATGCATTGGGGTAAAGCAGAGTTGTGGGATCGTCTGAGGTTGACTGTTCTGAGGAAATGGTATCTAACTGAGGCAGTTAGTAGGCAATGAGTCCGTCCAACCTGTTATAGTCCCTCAGGGCCTTAGGGAGTGACAGAAAAGAATGGGTTATAAAGCTTGTAACCAAATGAAAGAAAACAAATTTTAAACATCTGTATCAATCCCTTCCAATTGTAAAGGAAACTATCGGATATGGATACACTCTAATGTGAAGGGGTGATGTGCAATATTTACCAATACTGGTAGTAACCACAAAGTTGTAATCTCTAATCGGGACACGTCGAGGCTAGTGGCACTTCCTTACATCTCTGCGGTAACGTTCACTACGGTTGGGCTCCATTTGGGTGGGATGGTTATCTCCGTTTCCCAAAACTTGTGGATTTGAGGATGAGAGGTGTATAATGATCCCCTTGTAGAGCAAGCAAATCCCCTCAAGGTAGGTGACCAGTTTCTGCACGATAGTCGGAATATTACAAGGTGCCATTTTCAAAAGTGCACTATCTAGTAGCCGCAGCGCCAATTATCGGAGTCCACCAGTGCTAAAATGTGTAACATACTGCATGATAAAAAAAAAAAAGTGCTGTAGAATCCATACCACCCATCGTCCTTCTGCCTGGTGTGAAATATCCCATGCTTTTAGCATACGGATGGCATAATGGTGACGAAGAAGAGTTAAGGTTGCATCACTTTATCTAATTTTCCTAGAATCGCCACTGATTTTTTGTTTGAGTATTTTCTTACCTGTCCTGAAACCCTTCGTTACTCTCCGAAATGTATTCATACCTATGCCTCTCCAGAACTTAGATTCCATGTAATCAGCTGCTCTTTACCGTTTCTGACATGTAGTCACCCTAAACGCGAAAGGCCCATTTGCCTAGGTGCCTTCATGCGCGCTTTGCTTGGGGTGATGACATCTGGCCATTTTGTTTCTAACGCTTATTTTTATTTTTTGTTCTGAAGCGCGTGAAAGAGCGTGTCCCTGCACGCGCTCGTGGCGCTGACTGTGCTACGGCGACATTTTGTTAACTGCGATTTCTTTGTATTTTCCCTGTGAGCGCGTGCTGTCGGCATCGGGTACTACAAAGGGTGGCATCACCCTAAACAGAAGGACATTGAGGCACACTACATTTGCCTAGGGTGCCTTCATGTGCGCTTTGCTTGGGGTGATGACATCTGGCCATTTTGTTTCTAACGTTTATTTTTATTTTTTGTTCTCAAGCGCGTGAAAGAGCGTGTCCCTGTACGCGCTCGTGGCGTTGACAGTGCTACAGCGACATTTTGTTTCCTGCGATTTCTTTGTATTTTTCCTGTGAGCGCGTGCTGTCGGCATCGGGTACTACAAACGATGGCATCACCCTAAACAGAGGGACATCGAGGCACCCTACATTTGCCATGGCAGTTTGTGTGGCAGTGCTGAGCACATGTTGCCAGAATAACAAGCAATTTTAGTGCATGCTAGCGCTAAATTTAGTGCTTGCGTTGGCGCACGCTGCGCAGGAGAGTTTCAGTAGCTTTTCTCCGCTGCGATGCAAATTCCTAGCATCTCCCGCTTGCAAGGTCGCCAAGGTGCAGTAATTTTTATTTCACGATTTATTTAAATATGGGATGTGAGCTGTCGATTGGACGTGTCCCCTTGCGTTGACTCTGCAAGGCTGGTCTCGTGTACTGAACTTCGCACACCATACCTTCGCCGAGAAATGTTTGTGCGTTGCAAGCAGCAATTGCCTGCGATTGTTGCCTTCCTTATTTGGTCTCAAAACGTTTTGTGATATGCACCTCCTGTGGGAGTCCAACGTCTTCCTGCATTGAAAATCGAGTCGCAAACTTGACGTTGAATGCTCGGAGAACTGGAAATCTAAGGTAGAGCTTGGAGAGGACACTGAGGCAACGATGGCATCATGGACATATGCTGAGAAGGCAGCATTTAGACTTGGGGCTGGGGTATTCAAAGCTTCTGCCTCAGATCCTCATCCTCCGGCATCTTCGTTGCCTGCACCCTGACAGGCATGCTAGTGAATCCTCAAGGGGATCTTCCGGATATCTTGCAATGTGCACTTCAGTAGATTCAATCAAGTCTGGTGTCGTGTATCCTGGACGAAGTAACATTGTTGAGCTTGGAGCCACTAGCAGCAGATTCCAAAGGACCACTGGATAGACATCGGCAACATATCTTCGAACTCAGAAATGTTGAAAATGAACCAAAGTATCTGCTCCTGTTAAAGCTGGTCAAGGCACTCCTTTCCCTTCCACATGAAAATGCAGATGTTGAGCGTGGCTGTAGCCAGAACAACAGAGCTCTGTACGAGAGGTCCAGCCTCCCTTTGGAGAGTATTAATGGCATCTGTCGCACAGTGGCATTTGCCAAGAGGTTCAACAGCGACCCTTGCCAGTTTTCGTTCGGCCCAGATGTCCTCAGAGCTGTTAAAGGTTCTGCAAAACGGTTATCCGAGCGAAACTGAGGCACAAGCACAAAACGAAGCGGCTGATGCAGAAAGCATGTTAAAGGGACACTGACTGGGTATTTATGCTCGCCAAGGTTTTTATTAGTACATGACACGAGAGCCCAACTACCCAGAAAAAATTCGCAGCTCGAAGTTCGTTTTCTTTCCGCCCGAAAACCGCCGATCGAGAACTGGCCAATTTGAGTCGCGCTCACTCTCTCCTTCGTGGTCACGTGCTGATTTCTATAGTTTAGACACAACCACCAAATATAATCAGTCGCGAGTCATCGAAGGCACACACACAATGTTAAAAAATTGAAAAGAAATATGCTACTCATTTTTGTGGCTTCTAAAAAGCTGCAAATACGTTGATTGTAGAAAAAAGAAAGTTGCACAGCCACGTAACTTGCCAACTCTATATTTCTTCTTCCTGTCCGGTTTCGGTGTCAAGCAGTTGCGTTTTTTTTTTAGTTTATTAAAATATATGTGGAGCTGTAGCAAAATATTAATTGGGTTGTCTTCTGACACCATAATGAATCGCCTGGCAAACAATAAAAAAGTTTTGGGAGGTGTCGGTGTTTTTTTTTATTAAAAACGCAGAATTTTTGATCAAATTTCGTATGAAGTTGAAAGATTTTAGCTATGTTCAGAGTGGCCACCACTGTAATCTTAGAAAGGTTACCGTACTTAGTAATAGAACTGACAGTTTTGCCGATTCATTCTTTGTAAAACCTCGATTGAGTGGATCGACCTTCCGGAAGAGATTGTGTCACAATTAATTACTTTCTCACATATAATGTATTTAAAAAAACAAAAAAAAATTACAATAGTGTTTACAGGGCAATGTAGGTACTTTGTAAATAATAAATATCCTCGCCTCAATATTGGCCGGAATAGTACCCATGAAAGGAAGTCTTATTTTTGGTCATTTCAACGAAATACTATGTTTTCTCTAGATATTTTTTGATAAACCACTATCATACCTTACTATTAATAAAAAGAAAGCAACACAATTCTAAAATCCTGTAGCTACCTATAGTATGGTAGCAGAGTTGCGCGTTCATCCTCGGTTCCATGGCTTAGCTACCATTCATCGCCTTGTGAAACAGAGATGGATTACAATACTTCACAGGCATCACCAGAAGCTGCAGGCGTTGCCGAGCTGCATATGAAACAACGCGAAGCGAGGAAAAAATCTCGGCGACTAATAATGGACAAGACACAGCCTTCAAGATTAAAAAAAAAAAAAAAAATTGTGTTTTATCGCAAATATGAGAAAAAGAAGGAAGCCCACGAACTCGTGGTCCAAGCGTACAACCTTCTTACCAGTGGGTGCCCAAGCTCGTCCAGAGTAGTGGTTCTCAACCATTGATGTTTCGCGGACGCCTTGTAGATTGGCGGAGATGATGGAGGACCCCGTTCTTGGTGAGGGGAAGGGAAAGGTGTAGGTTAATTATGACAGTAATTTAATCAGTGTATATAACTAAGGGCTACTGTGGAGTAGACTTGTCTTGTTTACCAAACAAACCGGAGCGCCCGCAGCGCCTCCCTAGCGGACGCCACCGGTGCCGCGCATGCGCGGTGAGAGGGTGTGGGCAACAAGCTCGCCGTCGCCACATAAACAAACCATTGAAATGCGATGTTGTCGGCGTTGGTGTGAGTCCCCCTGCCCATTATTGCTTTCGAATTGTTGATTCTACGTCTTCCTGGCAATGTCTGACTACATGAGCGGCGTCAGCGAAATTAACGAGGCTCGTTACACTGCAAAACTTCGCGTGAATAATCTGACATGCGGCGATTCATTCCGCGTGGACGCCGCCAGAATGTACGCTAAAGCCTGACTCACATGATGAGATTTTGCTCGCAATTTTCAGTCGCGAAGTCGCTCGGGCTGCAAAAGCGTGAACCGTAGCTGAGATGGTCGACGTCAATACTGAAAATCGCAAGCAGAATCGGACCGAAGTGAATCAGGCATAACAAGTCGGTGATAGCCGCTGGTAACAATAATCAACATCTCCTTGTATCTACTGTTTACGTGGACCCTGCTTACCAACCTTCGAACTTAAGTCTTTTGAGGCCTGCACTACTCTTATCGCAAGTACCGGGCCAACATTTCGTCTACGGGCCGGTGTCGTCTAAGAGAGCAGACGACAAGCAGAAGTGTTTGAACGAGCAGACGACAGTTCGAACGATCAGACGGCCGTTCGAACTTCAAGACGCACTGAACGTAGTCCGCAGGTGGGCCGTACAACTTGACGGTTTTCCGGCAGTTTATGTTGGAACAAAACAAATAACTCTGATGACCACAAGTATCCGTGAATTCAACCCAGAGTGCTTCCCCAAGCAATTGTGGTCCGGCGGCGTCTGGTTTACCATTTTTACAGCACATATCCACGGTCTCGGACGAACCGAGAACATGAAAACTGATCTTCAAACCTTCTCGACTCTTTTAGTACAGCCCAGTCGCGGCGGTTTGACGAAAAGGCATGTTTTCGTCAGGTTCCGTTCAAAACAACGCAGGAATACACGCGCTCATATGGGGCCTTCCGCCCACAGCCCCAGACCGGAAGTGCGACCGACGCGCCACCACCGCGCCATGACGTAACAGAGATGACGAGAAAACTCGCCCAAAAATTAGAACGTTTCCTCTCCAATCTGAGAAAATATAACTTTTATTGCTGCTGAGGAAGGGCTTCGCGGACGCCCATTTGAGAACCACTGGTCTACAGGATGAGTTATCCGTGGATCCTTGTTTAAAGGTTGCTCTAACCAAACATCAATTAAGCGTATAACAAATCAATCGATTGAATATTAGCTCAAAGTAATCAAGATGTTAATTAGGGCGAATTGAAGTTCATTGGGTCAGTAGCAACTCCAAGTAATCAAAAGAGTAATTATAATGCAACTCGTGGTCACAATAAATCGGTTAGTCTATAATTTGCTCAAAGTAATGTGAAAAGTAATTGTGATGTCAATTAAACTCCATCGGGTCAATAGTAAGTCGAAGTAATCAAAAGAGTGATCAAAATGGTAACTGAGCTGAGAATAAATCACTCGGTTGTATAAAAGCTCAAAGTAATAATGAGAGTGAAGAATATGTGAATTAGACCAATATGAAGTCAAATAGGCCACTAGTTACTCAAAGTAATTAACGTGTCAATAATACTGATATAAACTCAGTTGTGTGACTAATATCGCGGAAAGATAAAAAAGTAACCCAGTTAATTGAGTTAATTTAAAGTCAATTGGGTGACTAGTAACACGGAGTAATCCAAATATTGTCTGAACATTTATGTAGTCGCATTTATCAATTATATTTCAAAGTAATGAACTGAGTAATGACAATTTTGCTTCTATAAAGTTATTTGTGCCAATGATACCTGTATAACCAAAAAGTAACCAGAAGCTCAAATGAGCTTCTACCAATTTATATTTTTGTGAATAATCCCTCGAAGTAATCGAGGGAGTAATTAAAAATGTGTGTGGAACTTTTATCTTGTAATTCGTGTTATTAATGGGTCGAAGTATATAGAATTGCAAGCCATACCCCCATTAAGCTTTATATAAAGTCATTGTCAATAATAGCGCGAAGTAATCAAAAGAGTAATCACAAACTGGCAGTGAAACTGCAATAGCACTTTCATCATCTGAATTGTATCAATAATAAGTCCAACTAATAAGAAAGAGGAAACAAAACGCCAATTCAGCTAAATTTAAGTCGAGTGCTCCATTAAGAATTCGAGGCTACCAAAAGTATTCAACATATCGATTAAGCTACGTCGATCAGGTGACTTGTAACTCCAAGTAATCGAAATAGTGATACAAATTTCAGTTGTCCCAAACAAAAGCTAATTCTATAAACAATTACTGCAGTTACTAAAATGTAAGCGAAATGCCACCGCGAAAGACGAATCAAGCACAAGTGTATAGGTGGTATTCACTGGACACCATATTTGAGGGAACAGCTCATAGCGCATGCTCGGGAAGAGGTTCCCGTCAGCTCTCGGGCAATCACAAGAGAAGAAGGGAAGGAGAAACCCTCTTCTCACCGGGACTTCCCTTTGCATGTCCCAGGCTTCCCCAGACGTCGCTATTCTCCCTCTAGAACTAGTACCGCAATGGTGCCATTCTGGAGCCAAGCACTGCGGGAAGCCACGGTCGGTTTCTGCAGGGGCACGAAGGCGCAGACGGCAGCAGACGCTAGGCGGCGTGCTGTGGCGTGCTGCGGCGCGCTGCGGAAGGAAAATAGTGCGGCGACGAGCTACGCATGCGCCGTGATCGTTGTCCCGTCGTTTCCTGTTTCCCTCTCGATTGCAAAAAGCCCAAAAAGCGCACCGTCTGTTCTCTGTACTATGGTGCCATGGAACGCGTCTCCGACTGGTGTGTTTACCGCGGCCAAAAAAGTGGTCCCTTGATTTCCGCCTGATGACGTCATAAAAGTGTCATGTTGTCGCCGGTCGCGACCCTGGCGACGTGCTAACAGTAGTGGTATCTATGGCAGACACCTGTTCTGCTGCAGGTCGCTCTCCACTGTGGCAGTCCACGGAAGTTACAGCAGCTGGAAGTTGAGACGCCTGGGACGCCGTGACGACAGCGACACTCGCGTTCGCTCGTGCTTTTCGTTAGCATTTCTACGGCCAACCGCCAGGATCGCGACAGGCAACAACATGACACTCCGGCTTCTGTGACGTCATTTGTTGCCACTTCGGGACCACTTTTGATGTACGGGCGAGATAGGATGCTGCACACCAGTCGGAGACGCGATCCATGCACCATATCTGTACACCCCCTGCTTGCAAACGGGAGCTCGCCGCTAGCCAAGATGGCCGGATGTGCCGGTCGCGTATCGGTATCGCGTATCACTCCGCGAGAGCCGCAGACGCGAGCAACGCGATCGTCGACCGTGTCGTCTGCTTCACATACCTTGAAAACATTGCGAGTGCAATGTGCGTGAAGCCGTATCAAAAGGTACAACTCGTTGAAAACAAGGGTCGCCGGTCTCGCGGCGTGATCAAAGCTTCCTTGGCACGCCGAGTGATGCATCTTTGTGCCTTCGCATGCTTGGATACCGATCAAGAATTGACGCCGCACCAAAGTTCTGAACGTGTGTCGCGCCTAGATGCCTTTAGATCATTTATATATATATCGGCCACGGAGTTCTGGATCGTCCAGCTGTTCCGGTGAGTTGCTGTCAATAAAAGGGGGAGATCTGTACGTGTTCTTATGTACTATTGACCATGGCTATGTTCCAAATCTACTCTAATGGATTACGTGGGAGCACGAATAGAGCAACGCTGTGGAGCAAGGAGGGTTTTCGAAAGCAAAATTACACGACGGTGAGAATGAAAATCTTTGAAGCGCGGCCGATATGGTCGTGTGCAATCTGTTGACCAATTACAGTTAGGCGAGCCGCGCTCAAACGTCAAGTGCAATTAAGTAGGTTGATAATGAGCCAGCACTGATCAGTGATGAGGAGATGTGCACGGTATTGTGTAAATCGTCTAAGGACGAAAAAAAGACGTACCTTCCCCCATCTTCCGTCGCTAGTAGACGCTGGATTAAGCTCGTTCCTAAACCGCGAGGGCCGCAAGTATACAGACGTCAGAGTAAAGTAAGACGCTGATCCAGAGGCACATACGTCTTCATGCACATTGCACTCGCAAAACACATCCACACGGCGTCGATTCTTGGTCGGTATCCAAGCGCGCGAAGGGACAGAGACACGGCACTTCGGCGTGCCAAGGAAGCTTTGAACATGCCGCCAGACCCTTGCTTTCGACGAGTTGTGCCTTTTTCCTGTGACACTGCACTTTCGTAAAATTTTCCACGTGTTCACAACGGCAAGTCTCAACAATACACAGAGTCTTAAAAAACTTCTTCGGCGAATGACGACGAACGAGTAGAAAACGTGTGTGCGCACGCTGGAAAACCGCTGCTCAAGGCTAGCAAAACCGCAAATCGTATCCCAAGCGAGTGAAGTCCGGTGGCTTCACTCGCGCTGCAGCGAACAAGCGGGGAAGCGCGATCCAGCAATTGTCATTGAGATCAGTGACGTCACCAATCCCAAGTAATCCGTAGCCGTAGCCGTTCCGCCGCTTGGCTCGTCTGCTTTCGGAAATCCGTGCATCTTGCTCGCCGTTGTTCCTCACGCTCTTTCGTTCTTCGCCGGATTCGTATGCCCCGTTGACGTTTACGTCTGCGATTGATTCAAGCGAAGACCGTGACCCTGTAGCGATGGAGTCTGCTGACGACAATGATCGTAGTGCGATGGATCCGAACTGCCGGAACGTCGGATCGCGTTCCTGACGCGCAACTGAGACCGCGAGCATATTAAACAAATATATCGCAAACGGTGTGCGAGATATACACGTTATAAGCATTTTTTTCTAAAAATAATTGCTACAAGCATTGTTTTCAATTGTATTTACATTATTTACAATGTTTTATTTCAATTCGCGGAACGTGCGCTGACCGCTGTTGACGAGACTACACATTTACGAGCCGTAAATGAGTTTGGGAGAACTCAGTTGAGCTCGAATGTCATTTAAGTCAAATGTCATTTGAGTTGCCGTGTGACACTGCCTAAATGACATTTATACTGAATGTCATTTGGGGTAAATGTCATTCGAGGTGCCCGTCTGACAGGGTAGCGGCGAGATGTTTTGGTGGCGCCCTCTATGGTTCCCCCTTGTGACGTCATTACCTTGCGAACAACAAGTTCGATGGTGTTTGTAAATAGCATGGTGGAAGCTTGAAATCATTGCGCTCTTAAACTCCGCCGATTTTTCGGTAGGCTTCGATTTGGCTGGAAATTTGCAGACCGCATCAAAAACCCTTTCTCAACTGATAACCAAATTATTGTATAAAAATAAAATTTTTTCGCGAAGTTATTGAATTTTCAAATTACGCCGGCCGCGATGATTCCAGGAGGCGACTCTCTACTGGCAACAATGAAAAATCCCTACTTTTCCCTACCCGCGTACGTCACGGGTGGGCAAGCGGACGAGCGACTCGGGCAGCCGCGAAGTGGCTTTCCGGGCGCCAGCGATCGAGATTATTTTTTCGCGGCTTCAAGGTTGAAAGTTCCTTTGCAATATGGGTAGCAATTTCTGCTCCGCGATAGAGTGTAGAAACAGTGCCGGGAAAAAGCTTATTTTTTACCCTTGTTTTCATGGGTGAAAAAAAAAAAAAGCGTTCCCCGGAAGCAATGGAGGCCGGCCACGTCAGGGTGCTTTTGCGCGAGCTGTGTGCCGAGAGAACTAGTGTCACGTGAAACATTTTCACTTATGCTCGGAATACTTTATAGGGCGTATTCACTGGCCGCCATATTTGAGGTCACTGTTTATAGCGCATGCTCAGAACGAGCACACATTAATAGGCTGCCCAGACCGGCAATCTTGATGGTGCGGGGTGCACGTTGCTAAATAACTGTGGAAGCTAGCCATCAGCACGTGCTCAGCATTAGCGCACACGGATATGGCCGCCAGTGAATACACCCTATAGCCGCGTGCTGCGAGTTGAGTATCCTTCAGCAGCTGGAACAGTTTCAAGAGCGGCAAGCGCAAACTCAAGCCGGCTGCCGCTGTGACCACCACGAAATCCGTCCAAAGAAGAGCGCTAATAATATCGAGAAAAATAGTACACAATATAGCACTATAGTCGACATTTTAGACAGTCATATTTGTGATTCACAATGAATTCAATGATTTTTATTTTTTTATTTTTTTTAAACACTATGTCTGTTTCAGACGTTGAATCTAGCTCGGGCTACTCTCGGAGTTCCACTCGCGCGGCCGATTATGTTGAAGACGAGAAGTGAAACGTCTAAACAAAGTTCAAGTCTGAATTTGGACATGACTTTCGACATATTGCTATTCCTGTCTGCTATTGCAGAGGTTTATGAAGCAGGTGTCGAGCTCCATTAATATACGATAGAGCCTTTGCCTGGTTTGTCAAATGGTTGGCGTGCAATATTCTCTGCAGAAGAAGTGATGATCTATTGCGGAAAAAATTGTATATAGGGCTGAAAAGTTTTTTTTTAAACCATGAAAATATTAATGTCGTTGAGGGGAGGCATGCAAATTTACAGCCGATGGAAACTGTGCTAAATCGAAACTTAATTAAAAAATATCTTATATAGAATTACCCCCTTCCCATGTGATCTCGTGGATGGGTGTTCGAACGCGTTGCATTCTACTCCAAAAGTTAAAAAAAATACGGGTACACATTTTCTTTAGTAACTTTTGTTAACTTAATTATTTTGAATTAAACGTTTTTATGTATTTCTGTACCTTACGCACTATTGTACCTTCAAGCAGATATTCTTTATTTGACGATGAACAGTGTATTTGTGCATTTTATACGCATTCCATTGCCTCTTGATGTTTGGGTTGCGGAGCTCTTTTAATTGTCATTTTAACACTATCTTCATGACCAGTAACCTGCCATCTGATCTACATGAATGGAGCTAATTCCATTCTATACATTTCATTATTTATGAGAATCACAGTGTACATGTGTTAGGTCCCAGCCCAGCACGCACATGTTCGTCGCTTTGGAAGGCGAGCAAAGTACGCGCCACACGCACGAACGCTGAAAATGGCATCGACCAGAAGCGCTTTTCAGAAATAGTCTATAGATCTTTTGCTAAATTACTTAAGCACCAGGGAGCATACTCATGCTATAAGAGTGGTTACACGTGCTGGCGCCTGCAACAGTAACTTTTCTAAAGAAAATCTGAAACAAAATGGCACGTTCCTTCAGGTTATACGAGCGTGTGGGGCACCTGTACCCACATTCCGAGCATTTTCCGTGGTGCTTTGGCAATTTGTAAAAAAACGTATTGCGCGACTCTTCGACCTTTCTTCGCCAGCCATCTTTTAATAAAAAGAGAACGGATTTACTAGCGATTTCACGAAACTAGCGAGCCGCGGCTTGAGCGTACCGAGTTGCAAAAACGGTTTTAACAAAATTTCCATTGCTGCCAATTTTTTCTTTCTTTCTTATAGTTCAGCACGTAGGCCAAGGTCATACTTTGTGCGAATAAAGATTATTATCAACTTCAAATAGCACGAACGCCCAGGTTTTCCCGCTGTTAGATGCGAGAAAGGCGGGCGCGAGCGTACCCGATGGCCGGCCGCGCGCCTCGCTGCCCACCCGTGACGTCACGCTTGGGTGGCGGGGAAAACTGGGGAAAACCTAGGGAGAACGAAGTTTCGGCTTCGGCAGCAAATAAAATATCACTTTTTTAATTAACTAGAGTGAATCTGGGAGAACGAGATAGCATTTCGGAATCAGGAAGCCATCCGCATTCAGATGATGCCTTTGGATTAGGTAGCTCGAGGAACACTGCCAACACCGTGAAAATTAAAGTTCTTACATTCCTCTTATTTCCGTCGATGATAAATCCTTTTCTGACGTCATAGTCAGCGTTCGGCCAATCGTGGAAGGCCGACCACAGCGACGCTTTCGGTCCAGTGATGCCAACTATTTTTTGCGAAAAACCCTACACAGGCCCTCAATAATCCCTACATCAGACAAAAAAGTCCCTGCACTTGTCCCTACGCACAGAAAAAGGAAAAATACGCCAAAAATGCGCGGCAGATCTCAAGCAGACGAATACAAAATGCCCAGGAAAAAGTTGTTTAAGAAAAACAGTAATAAAACACGTGAAAATAAGTTAGTGTATGCATTTTAAGCATGACATAAATTATGGGCCAAATAAAACACAAAGAGCAAATAAACAACCCCCCCCCCCCAGAAAAAAAAAACAGAAAAAAAACTGTTTTTGGTTGTTTACAGCAGTTCTCTGATTCCGTCCAACCAGACATGTACAAGTTACTCAAAAAAAGTAATTAAGTTAAGTTACTTAGGGCCGGTTGCACCAACGTCGCTTACCTTAACCCAAAGCGGCTCTTTCCTAAGTCGGCTTAGCGCCCTAAGCCGAGCTCGGATAAGCACGGGTTTAAATTCCGGTTGCACCAACGTTAACCCGGCTTTACAGACGCGCCCCTAGCTAAACGCTGGATTTGCCTAGGGAATGTAGGGACAAACAGAGCGAACTAGGGAACGCTCAGAGGGATGAATACGATTGGCGGAAAGGAATCACGTGATGTAAAAAAAAAAAAAAAAAAACTGCCGTAGTAGTAGTCGTTGGCGTCTGCTTTTCGCTGTATTTCTTCGGTGAGTAACGAATTAAAGGTCTCCAAATTCAATCATTTTTTCGCTTAACTTTCAAAAACAGGAGTCAAAGCTTTAAATAAACACGAATGCTCTTTACATCTGTGATTGTGTGTTGAATATCGGTTGATAACAGAATATTTTGACAGTGACAGTAAGTTTTCGTGCTCACATTTTGAGATGACGTAAAGCTATACGCACTCCGAAGTGCATTTCGGACGAGACGGCTGAGTACGCACTCCGCTGAAACTCGCATACAAACGAATGCGTGATCATGCGAGCTGTTATATTCAGCCGATGGCTTAAGCATAGCGGCTAAGCGCGTCCGCTTTGTACACAAGGGGACGCGGAGTTCGATCCTCCGGCGTGGCCGGCTACTTGTTGTCGTTTCTGTCTTTTGGTCGATCGGATCATAGCCGATGTTCTACGACATTTCATTTTCGCGATAGTTTTGTCGACGAACACTATCGCATGAGTCCAAATAGAACTACTTTCGGATATGCGTCATCGAGTGACTGCGGTGCTCAGGTTGCGGCACGGATGCTGCAAAGGAGAGATGAATACGATTACCGTTTTGTAATTAGCCGCAACTACTGTCGGCCGCGAAGCGTGCGTGCAACGCAGGCGGAGCCGCTGGGCTAATACGCTCCTGCAAAGTGATACACGCGCCGATTCGAAAATCGTTGAGGCCCTTTGAATGAGCACGAATGCTTTTCAGCTGGAGTGCGTATAGCCATCTCGTCCAGAAATGCACTCCGGCAGTGACGTATAGTTTTACTCCATTTTGAGATAACGGAGCCATCGGGGGCCCCAAATCTCACCGAACGCGAGAAGGACTCTCTACTCGCTACATCGCTGAAGACAAAACATCATCGAGAAGAAGTAGGCAGGTAAGATGACTACTGAAATCAAGTCATGCCTGAGACCGATCAAGTTCAAAACAGTGACGAACTCGCCACGGCAGCTGCGAAAATGCCCGGAAATCGTCGAATAGAAGTCGTCGAGACCTTGCATCGACCGTACTCGTTGCTATCAGCAAGGTGACAGAACTGCACTGTACCGTCGTTGAACTGATTGTGTCAAACCCTTTGGTAATGGAACTACGTATATTTTGCTTTAGTGACAAGGAAAGAAGGTATAACTATCAGTACATCAAAGCGATACTACTGGTAGATCCCTTGATGATCATACAAACTGTCAATTATTGAACACGCAAAGGTCGCCCAGAACCATTTTTTTTATTCCTGCTGATAGAGAACCAGAAGCTTGTTCGCGAGTGATAATAGGCAGATCTTGAGTTCATACAAATAGACGGCGGCAGACTTCAAAGTACGAAAACTCCCACTAGTACATCACATCGTGCCGACGAGAACGGTCGTCTCTTCGCATCACCTGCCCCAGCCTGCCCCAATACAGCGCTGAACGAATCTCGCATTGTAGTCGTTACGATTTGTCGTCGCCACGAATGAAAGATCGCTATAAAGCAAAACATTTCTAAAAAGCACGATCACCAGAAAAGTTGCGGTTATAGAACGCAGTTTTCTGAAGTGAAGATTCTACTCGCGAGAAAAGGAAAATTCACTGAAGGTTGTCTCAAAACTAAAGAAATTGAATTTTTGCAGTTTTATTATTTAAATGCACCGCAATCTGATGCAAACGGCAGAAGTGTCGACAATCAGCTGATGGCCGAGATCATGTACGGCTACTATTTCAACGCACCGATCGGATTAAAGGATATGCTTTGCAAGCAGAAATTAACAAGGTGTTAAATAGCAATACGTTACAGTTATGCGAAAATCAGTAAGTACATACGAACAAGCTCGTTGACAGAAAAACCAACGGGAAGACAGACGTGAGCCCCACAGCTCCGTGCGTATCTCGGTTAGGGCTAACACGCACTGAGAGTGGAGAGCAAACTTGAAAACAGGGGTCGATAAACACTTCACGAGACAATATTTTGCATCCTTGTCACAATCGAAGGCCACTCTGTCGAGACTCTCACGCTGTTGTGGCCTAAAACACTTTGTACAACCACTTTCGTCCACCGCGTCGACCGCCACAAACCAGCCGCCATGTTTATAATCCAGGATTAAGAAACAAGCAAAAGCAAAGCGCCCAATGTTGGGCGCTCAAGATAAGCGTAGTTTAGTGCTAGGTTTAGCGATAAGCGAGTTTGGTGCAACCGAACGAAACCGAAACTTAGCTTAGGTTCCCGGCTAAGCTCCGCTTTTCGCTAAGCGGCGTTGGTGCAACCGGCCCTGAGTGTTGACGTCAAAAGTAATTTGAGTAGAGTAGAAATTACTCAAATAGAAAGTAATTGAGAAATTACTAATTACCGTAAAAAAGTAGCGAACTACTTTTGAAGTTACTTTTGAAGTTACTTTATATGTTTTTTTAAGGTAAAAGAGAGTACAGAGGTTTTGATTCGTTGGCGAAATTCTGCTAGCCAAGTATGAATCGGCATGTTTTTTTCACAGAAATGTTTTAATAGCTGGTTCTGCTTCTGCGTGCCTAATTGTTTTGTACTTTCTTGTTTGTTTGGTCAATGATGTACTTCGAATGTGTCATTTCTACTTTGAGGTTGAGCACTGTCTGAGCTTGACTTTTTAGACAGTGTTTGCTTGTTTACAGTGTTGCGTGAAGTACATCTAAAAAGTACTTGAAGTAATGTACAAAGTCAATTAGAGGTTAGGTACTTCAAGTAAAGTAGTAAGTACACCGGGTGCAATGCACTTGAAGTAACGTATAAAAATACAATATATTTCAAGGGTAAGAACAAGCACTTTTAACACAATCTATCATGATGCCCTTTCATTCTCTATACAGTGTTTTTTTAACCGGTATGCATTGCTCCAAGGGTAATCGGAGCTGCATCAGTTTTTTACGGAAATGGCAGTAAATATTGTATAAGGTCAAGTCGCCACAGAGTAGCTG
Organism: Ixodes ricinus; assembly: GCA_037355805.1. Classification (NCBI taxonomy): domain Eukaryota; kingdom Metazoa; phylum Arthropoda; class Arachnida; order Ixodida; family Ixodidae; genus Ixodes; species Ixodes ricinus. Next base: position 10,494 of record JAZHYW010001041.1, on the reverse strand, counting down.
TTTTACTCTCGCTGACGAGCTGTTTGACACAATCAACTTATAAGGCACTTATTTGTTGCGGTCTTATAGCCGCCATTACTTCACTCAGAGAAATGACCAGATGACGTCTCGAAAGAGCGCGTTTTCACACGACGATACGCCATTTTTTTGTTTTCGAATTCGGAGAATGTACATTGAAGTCGGGAGTTTTACTTTCTTCAGAAAATACAAGTACATGTTCAGAACCTTTACTTCAACTAAAGTACAATTTTTCTAAACAGTAGTACTTTAAGTTCCATGTACACAAAGTACTTCCCAACACTGCTTGTTTATTATTTCTTACATAAAAACGTTGGGGGAATTACTATAGGTCTCTCGAACGATCTTTGAATCTTTGAAGATCTGCATATTCTGAGTTTTGAGAGGAAAGGCAACGCAAAAAGGTAATCTCTTGTGTTGCCCTTTAGCACGCGATTCTTCGAGTACAGCACAAACTACGGGAGCACCAGATGAGTTTCAGAGCAGGTGCTGCATTTTGTTGCCTCCTTTGAGTGAGGATGCAGTGTGTGCACCTCCTGTTGTGGGCGAGAGTTTCTACGTTGGGGAGAAGCGGGGACCAGCCCTTTCTTCAACTGGGTCAAGTCTCCTTGAGCTTCGGGACAGAAAAACGCCAGTCTCCGCCGCTAATCCCGCAGTTACTCGGCCTCTCTTGCGTCGTGTCTGTTCGCTCTCCCTGCGCCTCGTAGCGATGGTGTTGCAGTAAAGGGGGGTCTTGTGAAACTTTTGGGGCGGGTTTCGAACACTCCAAACCATTTTCTTCCCCCCTTCCTACGCCACATGCTTCCCCCTCTTTGCAAATATCAGCTGATCTTCCAACATCTTATCTCTTTTGTGCAGGAATGTTTGTTGATAGGCGAAAGAACCATTAAAATTCGGAAGTAATTTGTAACTTGAGTAGAAGTTACTCAGAAAAAGTAATTAAATTAAACTACTAATTACCGAAATAAAAATGTAATTGAAAGTTACTAAACTACTCAGAAAAGTAGTTAAACTACAGTAACTTGAGTAGAGTAGTTGAACTACGTACAAGTCAGCGTCCAACTGTCCAATGCTGCCTCAATCCACTTCCACACTTCCACCCTTTTGAAGTTCCACGGCTTCTACTACACCGCAGCCACCTTTGTATCGTCATGACTTGACCAACTCGACGGCGAAAATGACGTCAAAATAACAAGCCCGCCTTCGAGTTTTCGTTCCTCAATCAACTTCCGAAAAGGGGTAACCCCCTGGCCGCCCTGGCGCCTAGGATGACACAAAATGTGTCGGGATGGGTTAGCTGAAGAAGAGGTCGAAGAGGATTGTTGCCGTATATGACGCGAGAAATTTAAGAAAAAAAAAACTTTAGCGGCAGTAAACACGGCGGTAAAAACGCACACACTCGGAACAAACGAAAAGTCCCCACGCCGCCATGAAACCTAGACACGACGTCCCTACGTCCCCACAAAGCGATCTAGAACACCAAAGTCCCTTCGCGTAGGGACAAATCCCTACGGTTGGCATCACTGTTTCGGTCGCGCACGTCGCGACCGAATCGAGTGACGAAACAAATCGTCCTTTGCAATGCGACGAGCGGGCAAACCTGCGCTTTCCTTTTGGCGCAGTAAACGGAACGCAATAACCGAAATATCGTTCTTACCCCAGGCCAAGTTCACGTGATGCTCCCTCCACCAAATTAATCACGAAAACGGCATGTGAACATCTATTTTTGGATTCTTTCCGAGGGCCGCAATATGCAGCCCCACTAGAGAAATGTATAACGGAGACGTGTTTCAGTGAACACCATCTCCCGTGTCTCGACGCAAACTTCGCAAGCTTTACGGGGTCTATGGATAAGTGCAGCGTGATATACCCGGTGACTCGATTTTGGTGTTTCGTACACGCAGACCACTACAATTCTTCAATTTTTTCAACTAAGAGATATGTGCAGAGGGGACATCTGTTCCAAAAAAATCAGCAGAACCCATCCTTTGGGAATGATTATCTACGTTAATGCGAATAGCATCAAACGGTGCGGAGTTATGCGCGTTCGTCAGGTGGCCGGCACACTCTAGATACGCCAGCCCACTCTTGAGGCGATTCTAAATTTGTTGACACTTTCACAGCCCTGCGCACGATCTCCGCAGCCCAGCACGTGCGTTTGTGTCACTTAGGAAGGCGAGCAAAGCACGCGCCATACGCACAAACACTCAAAATGGTACCGACCAGACTTTCTGGCGTCTCAGCTAGTCTCAACCAACGGTACTCTAAACGGTTGTTTATATCTTTACCATAGGACGCGCTTACAGCGCTGTCACAGCTACCGGTGCGCGCGCGTTCCATGCACGAGGGCTCATTCCGCTCTCGTGAGGCTGAGCACGGCTAGCATCACCCTCTCCCGAGCGCGGGAGAGGGTGAGCTAGCGGCCGTGGCTCAGCCTCACGAGAGCGGAATGAGCCCTCGTGCATGGAACGCGCGCGCACCGGTAGCTGTGACAGCGCTGTAAAGCGCGTCCTATGGTAAAGATATAAACAACCGTTTAGAGTGCGTTGAATGACTGCCTTCATAGCTGGGAGAGGAAGAAGAAGTGATTGTAAGTAGAAGCCCTTTTCTTCCTGTGTGCGATTTATTTCAATAACAGGGGCCCGGGGCTCTCCCGGGTTACCCTGTTCGCCTAAACGGCACTGTAAGGTGGCCGAGTCGCCTACGAGTGGAAAGATGAGCTCCATCGGGAGCAGTACGACGGCATTTGATGGCCGGGTTTACAAGACGACATCGGAATCTTCCGACTACAAGGTTATACTTCCAAGACTACCGCAAGGTATGCTCGTCACCAACTCACTATTTTTACATGCTGACATCACCGGAAGGCCGTACAAGGCAAGCGACTTTAAGGACGCAATATTTTCTATCGTTGATCGGAAGGACGTCCTGGGCTTAGGCCAGTATCAAATGAGCCACGTATGGATGGTGACCTTCGGAAATGCTGCAGCAAAGCTCAAGATCAAAGCTTGCGAAGAGTTCATTATCAAAGGAAAAAAGTGCATAGTAATCGATCCATGCAAAGAAGAGATCAAGATGAAGCTCTTATGGCTGCCCATTCCTATGCCAGACTCCGAAGTGAGGAAGGTTCTAGAGCCGTTCGGGACAGTCAAGGACATGAGAAGAGAAACGTGGAGATTTTCAGGACTCGAGGATCTCGAAACAACAACCCGAGAAGTGACCCTCGTCCTGAAGCAGGACCTCACGGTGGACAAGATCCCACACCTCTTGAACGTGTACGGGTCCAATACGCTCGTCGTCATCCCTGGAAGACCACCGCTCTGCCTGAGATGCAAAGGAATCGGGCACATCCGCCGGCAATGTTGCACTCCTCGCTGCACGCAGTGCTGGAGATTTGGTCACACAAATGACGAATGTGTAGTGACGTACGCCTCAAAGCTACAGGGGAACGCAACACCGGACGCTGATCATAGCGAACATATCATGGACGTGGAGGAAATGTTCAATGAGGAAGTCGAGCGGACGCAAACGGGCGATGACCCAGCAATCCAGAACAACGACCCTCCTTGCAGCCTCAACGAAAGCCCATTGGAAGAACAAAGGCGCAACGAAAGCACCTCCCCAACACCGCACCCAGAACCAGGAGAAGCTACTGCAAGCAAAGGGAAAGGGCTGAGAAAGCAATCCCTGCAAACCAAGAAGGTGGCCGAGACCAAGAAGGAAGAACATCATTGCAAAAGAGCCAAGGTTGAGACCAGCGAGAATTTGACGGGAGAACCGGAAGCCATAAATATACTGCTGGACTCCACCGAGCCGCAAATACGGCTGGAACCCAAAGAGCAGCGGGTGAAACCCAAATTCAAAGACCGAAAAACAACCTCCCCGGCAGCTTCCGAACTCGACCCAAAGCATGCATAGGAATCCCCTCACGACCACCCAGATAAGTCCCTTCACAATTTCCACCATAAATGTGCGAGGGATTAATTCGAGAAAAAAACAATACCAACTTTTTCGTTTTGTACAAAAATATGACAGCGACATTGTGACCCTGCAAGAAACAAAAGTATCCGAACAAAACACCTTATTTTCGGGATGCAGCTTGTGGAAGGATTCCTACGATCTCTTTCACTGCCCTGCTGTTGACTACTCTGCAGGGTGTGCAATTCTATTTAAGAAAGATCTAAAGTACAAAATGTGTAGTATTCTCGAAGGGGCCGACAGTGGTCGTCTAATGGTAGCTAACATTATTTTGCAAGACCAGCCCTGGCGCATAATTGTTGTGTATGCATACAATAACGCAGCGCAAAGGGAAAGCCTTTTCTGTCAAGCTAGAATTCACGCCAACACAAGATTTAACGTGATTCTGCTTGGGGACTTCAATTGTGTAATAAATAAGAAGGATAGAGTTCCATCCCTAACCAGCGCAGATCCAAGCGCTGAAGCCTTAAAAGCATTGGTTCAAGACTGCGACCTGATAGATTCAGCAACAGATCACGCACTATGTTTTACACACTTTCAAGGGTCTTCCCATGCACGTTTAGATAGGATATATATATCTGGGTCAGTTCATACTGCACTAAGTAACTACAATGTGATCCCGGCATTCTTTTCTGATCACTGCATGGTGCAAGTGCGTGTAGGTATAAAAACACCCCAGAGAAATAGAAAACAACCGTCTTGGTCTCTTTGGAAGCTCAACGAAAGGCTCCTTGAAAACGACGACTTTATAAAAGGCGTAGAATCAGCACTAGAGATACTTGAATGCACCAAAGAAGGCTGGTGTCAAAAATGGGAATCTTTTAAATTAGAGATAAGAAAAATTGCAATAGAAATATCATCAATTGTTGCTTATCATGAAAAAATAAGAGAAAGGCGTCTGAACAATGACATCCTTTACCTGTACGGTTTGGAGTGCCAGGAGCCCGGAAAATACAAGGATGAAATAAAGAATATAAAAACACAAATTAAAGAACACGATAAAATACGATATGAAGGCGCTGGTGTAAGAACGCGTACTTTGCAATTAATAGAAGGAGAACAACCAACAAAAAGATTCCTTAACGAGGAGAGAGAATATATCAAGAAGAAACGGGTAATGACATTAAGCGAAAATGGTCGCGTACTGAACGATGAAAAGGAAATAGAAGACGCCTTTGTTTCGCACTACGAAAATTTATTTGCTGCAAGACCACATTCTGTACCAACCCAAATGAAGGACTTCCTCTTATTAGAGCTACCAAAACTTGAACCAGATATGACTAAGATCCTAAATACTCCTATTGACGTGGCTGAAGTCGAACTGAATATAAAAGAAATGAAGTCTGGAAAGGCCCCAGGACCAGACGGTTTACCAGCCAGTTTTTACAAAAAATGGAGCAAGAAACTATCACCCATACTCTTAAACGTTTTTGAGGAATCATACCGACGCGAATACTTACCTCCATCGTTTCGGAAGGCACACACGGTACTGATTCCGAAGTCTAGAGATCTGGACAAGAGTCAACGAGTGGACGGTTATCGACCAATAAGCTTACTAAACGGCGACTATAAAATTTTTGCAAGGGTACTCGCCGGACGTTTACAAAGCGTGATAACGTTTTTGGTTGGAGACCATCAGACGTGTTCCATCAAAGGGCGGAATATACAAACGAACATCCACATCGTCCAGTCCATAATAGAGATATGCCAACGAACACAAGAATCAGTGGCTATTCTACAACTTGATCTGGCTAAGGCCTTCGATCAAGTTCAACACTCCTTTCTTTTCGATGTACTCGCACATATGCAAGTAGGAGAAAACGTCATGCGTGGAATCAAACTTTGTTATACTGGAATCTCAACGAAATTGATTGTTAACGGAGCTCTTACAAAATCCATACAAGTACAACGCTCGGTTAGACAAGGATGTCCTATGTCACCACTTCTTTTTGACCTCTATCTTGAGCCCCTCTGCAGATACATCATAAACGATAGCAAGGTTCAAGGTTTTCGCCTTCACAGCTGCGAAATCAAGCTTCTTGCCTACGCTGACGACCTTGTGCTGGTGTGTTCCAACAAGCCCAGCATAAAAAACGCGATGCTATGCGTTTCTAACTACTGTGCCGTGTCTGGTGCGTCAGTAAACAAGGACAAAAGTTGTGGCTCGTGGTGCGGGGAGTGGGGATCGACACCATCTACATTTGAGGACATACAATGGTCCACAGCGAAGCCCAAGCTCTTAGGAGTCCCGTTAAGCGCAATGGACAATCCCAAGCCTATGTGGGACACAGTAACAAAAAACGTTAAGACAGCTGCCAATATATGGAGTTTAAGATATCTATCTACTTTTGGAAGAGTTGCTGTATGCAATATTTTCCTCTTGTCAAAGCTAATGTATCTTCTGCAGGTTATACATTGCTCAAGGACGACGGTCAATCTGTTAAACAGAATATTGGCTACGTTTATTTGGAGGTCACCATACGAGCCAATGAGGAGATCAAACTTGTTTCGAAGAATTCACGATGGAGGACTTGGTTTAGGTCATATTTTTGTTAGGCAACTAATTGCCAGATGGAAATTTTTTTCACAGGAACAGCATCCTTTTTTAGAATTGTGCAAGCATTTTTTCTTAGCAAAATATATGGCAACACCAGGTGAAGATTCAACAACCACATGTGCTTTAATAACACTAAGAGGATTTTACAAGGAAGTAGCGGACACATTGGACTTTCTAAGAACCAGGTTTGACCAAGCCTTTTTGGCCTCGTGCACTAAAAAGAAGCTAACCAAACATCTGCTAGTTTCATTGTTCCCAGATCCCGTATTTCGTGTATTTCCTTATGGGCCTCCACTAAATTGCAAACTGGATGTTTTAAAAAGGGTTAAACTAATGCCGATACCACCGAAGTGTAAAACTTTCTTTTATCGATTTCACTCTCGTACCACAACTGTAAAAGAGTGGCTCGACTTACGCGGGATGGAAACATACGGAAGCACTGATTGTAGACTTTGCAAAGTTACCGAAACGTTCACCCATGCTTTTATTCTTTGTGTCGACGCTGTATTCTTTTGGGATGTTTTCAAACGGACGCTGAAAAAAGACTTTGAAGTGGAAGAGACAAACCTTCGCTACTTGCATTTTGCCGAACACCTCGATACCATTCAAGACATTTTAGTAGTTCTAGGTCTTTATAGTTTGTGGAAAACGCGTAAAGTGGATAATGAAGCAGGTGTCGCGAAGCCATCCTGGGTAAATTTTAAAAATATTGCCATTCAAGTAGGTCAGGGCATATTGGCACGCTGTGATGAAAATGATGAATGGAAAGACGTCGTAAAAAATCTCAGTCGTTCCCCTGATATTATATAATCGATGACAGCACCAGTCGATCTAGAAAGTATCATTGACACCTTCCTCTTTGAGATGAGCGTTGTGGTTTTGTAAATTTCTATTGTATAATGTAACGAGAATGAAACGCACTGCTTGTATGTAACGAAAAGGTAACGCATTGCATGTATATAATGTAACGCATTGCTTGTTTATATTCAAACGGAAATGTAGAGCCCTACCTGTATATAGTGTAACGCTTTACTTGTATAGAATAATGTAAATTATATTTGTTTTAAACATGCTGTAAATAAATGTCTGAAAAAAAAAAAAACTGCCTTCATAGCTCTGTGGTTAGCGCGTCTGCCTGCTGATCAAAGGGTCAACGGTTCGAATCCCAGCCGGCGCCGGTCTTTTTATTTATTTATCGACCCGCGGCGTAAGAGGTTAGATAGCCAGATAGATAGATAGATAGATAGATAGATACATAGACGAAAAGTGCGTGAAGTATCCAAAGAATGCTATTCGCATTAAAAAGCGATTTTATAATGCGTTACTTTTATAAATTAAGAACTGTCTTTAAAAAAACAAGAATGCGCGGCATTGTGCTTGGTCGAGTCTGGTTTTGCTGATAAAACTTAAAAAGCCTCTGACACGCCAAAAAAAAAAACATTTTTTTTCATGCTAGGCGTTGAAATGGTATATCAGGACATCACAAAAAAAATATTTCAATATAGAGTTGCGTAGTTTTTTTTATAAAAAATAGAAATACGAGGCCCAATTCAAAGTTCCCGCCGTGCACTGTGACGTAACAGTGTACCGCAAGGTGTCGGGGCGGTCAGAAGGGAGGCATCGCCGGAAGTCACGTGAGTTGTATCGCTCCTCGTGCTTACCGCGAGCGCGTGTAATATCTCTTTTTTAAAATATTTTTGTTATACTTTGCACCTCCACGAGCGATCCAAGCAGACAAGGTTTCTTTTATTCGCTTTTCATCGCTTAAAGGCCGACGACCAGACCTGAGCTTCTGCAAGGCAGAAGATCCTCCTCACCATGCGGGAGGGGGAAACAGGCAACTGTGGACAGGGTAGAAGGGGGGGAGAGGAGGAAGCGAGGAAAAGTGGAAGGCGCGAACTGGTCGTCGGCCTTTAATGTTGCTGTGAAAGGTAGAAGAAGCGGAGTCAGTGAATTGACGTGATTAACTACAATGCCTCGAGGGTGCTGTGTTGCTGTGTGAGGGACTGTCCCGGTATTTCAGCAACTGAAGAAGAGATCACACTGCATGCATTTCCGAGAGACACACATCGACCGCATGTGCACCCAGTAAACAAGTTCTACTCATGTTCTAGGCAAAATACGTACTTTGTGCTCGACGTTTACTTCGTACTTGGTACACACACCAGTTCGTATTCTTTAGACGGCAGGCATCTTTAGCCTGGAGAGTATCCGATGATTCAACGACCTCGGCGTCTGAACCTTCAGCAATGCGATCGGGCGTGTCGTATGCTAGCAATCCTAATTTCCGCGAGCGTTCTAAATTTTTTTTCCAAACTGGAATGCTTGTTTTGCGCCCAGTATAGCCCTGTATTATCGGACTGACGGCATGCACTCGTACACTGGCTTGTACTCGCAACGCTTTCATCATTGACCTCCATCACGTCGATCCACTGACTCTTCGTCATCAAATTTTACAGCACGCAAACGAACCAACGGTGCAGCGATAAAGAGCTACACTTCGTTTCAGCTTGGGTCCAGACGCAGCCGATGCTACGAGCGCGAGCGTGTGGCCCTGAATAGTGCTTGCATTGCACGAGCGCGCGTGCTTGGCAGGGACGCTGGAAGCCCCGGAGCTCGCGCTTGTAGCATCGGCTGCGTCTGGATCCAAGCTGAAACGAAGTATTGGCGACGTGAGCGATCGAAAGCGTCGCTGTGGTCGGCCCACCACAATTGGCCGAATGCTGTCTATGACGTCAGCAAAGGATGTCTCATCGACGGAAATAAGAGGAGTGGAAGAACTTCAATGTTGACGGTGTTGGCAGTGTTGCTTTGAGAGCGCTATGATTTCAGGCTTCCACCATTCCATTACAAACACCATCGAACCTGTTGTTCACAAGGTAATGACGTCACGAAAGGTAACCGAACGAGGGCGCCACCGAAACATCTCGCCGCTAATAGTGGAACGGAAACTTCGTTTTCTACAACCGCTCGTACAAAGAGCAGAAAAAAAATCTTAGGCACGGTCGCGGAGGCACGAGGAGTGAAACTCACGTGACTTCCGGTGAACCCACTTTTAGTGACGTAGGTCGATGCCTCCCTTCTGTCCGCCCCTGACACCTTGCGGTACACTGTTACGTCACAGTGCACGGCGGGAAATTTGAATTGGGCCTTGTTAAGACACGGAACCTTCGGCGACCTTCTTCCGAGTTTCAACGCTGCGGAAACGAGTCATGATCTGTCCCGGGAAGCGTATATACATTTTGCGGAGGACACAGAGCCGCGAGAGGAAAAGAGAGAGAGAAAGGAGGAAAGGGGGAGAGAGGCCCGCCGTGATTGGCCCTTGTAGTCACGTGGTACGCGCGCCCGGCTATTCCGGCCGTCACCCCCCGCAAGCCGCGCCCGCGAGCAGACGACGACGCCGCCTTTGGCTGCTCTGGCTGCCGCCGGCCCCGCCGAAGTCAAAGGTAGGCCGGCGAGTGTGTAATCCAGAAAACTGAAAATTTAGAAGTGAGATCGGCGCTCTCACAGTAGACAACACGCCCGCGACTCCCAATGTACATACAACCAGCGAACCTAGGCAGACTGGCAGAGCACATAGCTACTCGCTCCCTTAGGCTTAGCGCGTGCAGGGGAGCGCCGAAGTTATTTACGGTGTACAGATCTATTTTTCCTCATCACTCACGCCCAGGCGTACACGCCGATGCCGCCAATGTTTTTGTCGCGTTACGGCACTGGTGCAGCACAGCGCGGCGCCGCTAGCTAGTAGTTTGCGTTTAACCGATTTCTTGATCGCCAACTGCTGGATTCCAGGCCATTATCAAACGCCTTTCCGACTTTCGCGATTGACGACTAGCCTCCGTGGGTTCTAAGGACGCGAGCGAACGCCCTAATATTTGCACGGGTATATGCTGCACGAACAATTTCCTACCTGAGAAAGTGACTCTGGCTGTTAGTACGTA